>CM053988.1:4821540-4839425 GCA_028641955.1 Protonibea diacanthus | reverse complement strand
GATAGATAGATAGATAGATAGATAGATAGATAGATAGATAGATAGATTTATTCATCCCCGAGGGGAAATTAGGTGAAAATACTTCCGCCCGGACAGGCTGACTGGGCTCTGATTAGTAGTACAGTTGAGGGGAGTTCTAAGTATTTATAAGCTTTGGTACCTCCAAATGTGTGTATTCAGTGGTTTGCAGCACTGCAGTCAACACTGTAAACACTTTGTTCCTTTTCTCCACTTCAGGTCCAAGACCCGTGACACCAAGGTTTTGATAGAGGACACCGATGATGACTCCTGACATCAGGCCACGCCCCTCGCCTGGGTCCAGAATCTATTCAAAGGAGGGAACTCCACCTCCTAACCGAGGAATTACCCAGCGAGTCGGGCGTTGAACTCTCATCTGAGGACGAGTTTGAAACTCTCATGCCTACGTAATCTTTTATCCGACGCATGAGCCTCTGCAAGGGTTCAGAACTTCTTTTCAAGGGAGGAACTTTCACCTCTTGAACAAACAACCCAGCAACACGGCCATCGAACTCCTACTCCTACCTTCAATAATAAGCAGGGGTGGGCTTATCACCTGAACTCTACCTTAGTGGGTGAAAAAGCTTCCCTGTCATCCACAGCCACCCACAGGTGGACTCTTTAACTACACCCACTCGTCAGTCATTGCTTGGGCTCTCCTCAAAGCCTCAGCCTAGCATGAACAACGCAGCTAAATGGAACGCAAGCCGATCACCCTGACAGGAAGTGTCCTCGCTCCCTCTCGGTGCCACACAGCTCCCGTACAGGGAGAGGCTGACAACTACAAGCCTACTGTTGTTGAGGACGAAAGGGTTTTCTCTCTGCCTTTAGCTGTTAGTCTGCACCAACACTCCCAACATGCAGGAAATGCTTAGAGGATAAATTATGTACCATTCACACCTCAAGACATCACAAGTCAACCTGTAATTTGGACCTCAGAATGAACCTAAAGCCCCTTTTTCCAATGAGAGAATGAAAAGGGTTGAAAAGTGTCCTCCTCCCCCCCTTTGGCAACTTTTTAGGCCTTGTGACCATCTCTCTGACTCTTGGCGTTTACACCGGCCAACAGACTATGGTGATGAGGAACATTTGGTAACGCCATTCAGTCACTGGCTTGACTCCCTCGCTATTAAGCTTGCCCCTTCAAATCATCACAGAGCTGCCTACCTGCACCTTACACGCTTTAGAAACACACACACACACACACACACACACACACACACACACACAGAAACACACACTTTGTAGGAAGGAAGAGTGAATCGGAGTGGAATGCCTGTTGTATACACACACACAAACACACACACACACACACACACACACACACACACACACACACACACACTGATTTAATATGTTTTATTGTTCATTGATGTGCAACACTTGACCATTAATCTTTTTGAGACCCTGGGAAGAAAACATGCATACATAGACTAGCGTTTATTTGTAACTGTGGTTGTAAATATGAGACGGACCAAAGTAGTACGTGGTATGGAAATATTTAGAAAATATCATTCTCCTTTTAAAAAAAAAAAAAAAAAAAAAGTGCAGGGTTCAGACTGTGTGGAACAGCAGCTGGAATGACTGTTCAGCCATGGAGCTGAGAAGGAAATGTAACTTTTGTTTCCGGAAGAAGATGAAGATCACCTTAATCATCCTGCGCTAATTCCCGGTCACCCCACGTGGGAAGAACTATCTATCCTCCATTTGGAAATGGGTTTGCTGAATGTATGCAGCTTATTTATGTATGTATGAGTGGGAGAAATGCCTAAATATCACCTGATAACCCTGATTCTTGGAAACTTTAAGTCCCAGGAAATGTTTTTATTTTGTGGGCTGAAATCTTGATAGAAAAAATGAAGACTGTCACTTTCGTCTGTTAAACTGGTTGGTGATGATGGTGATGATGATGATGATGATAAAAAAGGGGGGAGGTCACCTGTCTGTCACATACCGGTCCAAACTGTCACAGTCTATGAGAGGGTGTGGTTCAACTTTAAATGAAGTGGCTCTTCCAGCTGATTTGGTGTTGAAGGAGCCATGTGGGAGTCAGTCTGATGCTGTGTTTACACTCATGAGATCCATGCTGGTGTAACTCAGGTTCCATAAACACTCCAGTTTAATACTCTTCAGTTTTAATATATTTTTATGTTCAGTATGTGGTTGTGCGAGTCGACCGTGAATTGTTAAAAAGCACCTTGGGACGTTATTACCTCAGTGGCAGAGAGGTCAGGACATTCATTTCATTTCCCCTTCTTCCTGCTTAATGTAAACCCCAAACATCCTTCAACTTCACCTGGTAAAATAATATCATGTAGAGTTGCCAAAAATATCAATACGTTGATACTTTTGATACCATGTTTAAAACAGTAAGATTTCTGTTAATCTTCACAGACAGGGAGAGAGGTCATCTGGTATGATATTTAGGATGTGAACACATTTATTTTTCAAGCGCGTGTAAAACGACAGTGAACACATCTGGTTCGTGCCGATGTCATTGTCATGTGTTTATTCTGTCCACACCTGTGCCATTACTTGCTTTTTATGACAGTTCACAGTAAATTCTGTCAGTTTTAGGAACTCAGTCAGTTACAGGTTACACACAATCACCACCACATCATCTGCATAAAGAGAGACACTGTGTCATCGTTGTCACACTGGTCTCAATCTGTGCTACCAAATCATTAGACCCACCTTCTGTTGGATGGTGCAGACAGGTAGTTGTTACACTGGAAAAATGATTTTTTTTTTTTAATGTTCCTAATAGAGTGGAAATATTAATTTTGTTGCTTTTTTTCACATTCCCAAAATGGTCGACATACAGTGTGTCTTTGGTCAGACATCAGCGCATGTTGTGATCTTAAATGAACTGTTGAAGTTGAGGAGGTTCTGTTTAGGTTTTATTTCTTTCTACTCACTGCTTTTATTAATCAGCTCTTTAACACAAACCATGCTGCTGTGTAATCAGTTTGTAATGAGTGTTAGAGTGACTGAAGTCAGTTACCAGTAAGCAATAAGTCTCTCAAGGATTATGTGCACTTTAAAGGCAAATTTTATTTATTTTTTACTTCTTTCATTGTAAAAGCAGGTTGTGTGGCTCAGACTTGAAGAGGGTACATAACGTTCTAGTTTTCACCATTTTCTTTTAGAGGTTTTTTCTCTGGAGCTTGTAGTGCATCACCTATTTGAGGACTAAGATGTGTAGTGTGTCAATTTTTGGGGCCTGTTTGCTATTCAACTGTTGGTCAGCAACATGCCAGTTGAAAGAACCAATAATTTGTTCAAGATATTTTATCTCACACTTTTGTACACACTTTTGTTTGATCTGGAGCTCTGTCAGCTAAATGAATTGAACAGTTTCAGTTCATTTGAGAATTTTTCAATATCCATGTGAACATTCCAATGTAGTCCATTGTTCTTATTGATAGTTGTGTTGGATTTTTGCTGTTTAGTAACAGCAGAGACAAATATGTTCCATCACGATGTAGAACGTTGCAGGACATTAGTAATAATACACATCTCAAGAATAAGAAGAAGCAATATTTGATTGGAAATGCAAGCATGTGTCCCACTGCTTGCTTTTTTACTGTGGTGCCGTAGAAGAAATAATTTTGTTTGGTGATTACAGGTTCCACTGCTGTGCAAGTATATTATACAACATTAAACATGTTGAAATCTTAGATCTTAGATCATCTGTGCTGGATGCAGATGTCTCCAAACATTCAAACACAGCAGTCACTGAGTTTTGCACAACATTGAGACTTTGTTACTATAATTCTTTTGGCACTTTGATATCTTAATAATCTTTATTAATCATTCCTGAAAGCCTCTGGTATCCATGTAGTTGCCTACAGTTTAGCCCATTTGGTCTCTCTCCCCCCTCTGCACACATCATGGGTATTCCAGTTCATCCCAGCAGCATTAAGACTTGGTCATGCCAGTATTCAAAATGTTTTATTAGAATAGAATTAACCTTGTTAGTGAATTAGTCTGTGGTGTTGAAATACATCTAAACTTTTTCTTAAGTTGCACTGTGGTGAACAAACCTTTTCAACAGTTGTGACCTCTGAGGGGACAGAGAGTCCAAAATGGAGGAAGCTATTGTAGTTTATTCTCTCTAGAACCAAATATTTTGCAGCTAATTTCGCTGTACCGCTCTCTGGCGTCACAGTGGAGTTGGCTGATATATATTGAAGACAATCAGACTTTTGGCTGTGCAGGAAGTAGCTCAAGGTTTATAAAAACATTTGTGGCTATCCATGATGAAGCTCTAAACGGAAATAAACTTGACTTAGAAAATGTCTTAAACAATACTGAAAAACCTGAAAACATCTAACAAGACCTTTTTAGTTTTTAGTTAGTTGAAGTGTTGATGAAACGGTGTGCAACTTTCCAAGAACTTTCCTGACTCGTGTTAAGGAGTTTAAATTTGGTTGAGTGAGTATGATTTTAGAGGTGTGCTGGTGAGCAGCTCTCTCGGTTTTGACAGTAAATTGAGGCACTTCTGAGTTTTCTACTTTGCCTTTTGTTGCCCGGCTGGAGCTCAGTGTTCGTCTGTCTCACACACTCAGCTGGAAATAGGGTTGCCCTCTTGTTGGTGTGTATGTCTCTTAATCAAAAAACATTTCTACACAAACGTTGAAATGAGGGTGTTGCTTTCACCACTTTGTCCGTGCAGCAGACACAATCATTCCATCCAAAGAGAACAGCTTAGTTTTCAGAGTTTAAATGCAGTGCATTTGTTAAGGACTTATTTTGTAATTCCTCAGGTTTCATGTTGAGACGCACTCTAGTTACGTTACTTTAGAAGAATATTTGATCATTGTGAAGCCATTCCTGTGGTTCTAAACGGCATATTCCATCTTGACAAGAGAGTTAGAGGTGTGATCTGATAGGATTTGAACTCAGGACATTGCAAGCACATTTGCACCTAATTTGTGAGCAGCACAGACGGAAGCTTCCCAACTTCCTGATACCTGCCCCCTCGTACTTTTTGAGTTGACGGCCCTTATTTTATGAATGTACCATTTGAAACCTCGCTCCATGAATGTACTCTTCTTACATGAATACACCAGAGATCTGCTAAGCTTCACAAAGGAACATCTAGAAAGTGAGAACATTTCAGAACATTATTGTTTAAATTTTATACTGTTGATCTGTTGAAAGCCAAATAGGATGATGCTCCCTCAAACTTTGTGTTCCTTCAACACCTCAGCCAAGCCCAATGTTGTTGCATGCTTAATTTGTTACAATTCTGAACTCAGCATCTTAACATTTCAGCTGCAAGCAGGCTGACCGGGCTCTGATTCATTTGGACCATGTTGTTATAGGGTTTGAAGCAATGTTGTTTTTTTTCTTTCTACATTCCAGACAACTCCAAGTACACATCAGGACCGCACTGCTTTTAATGTGAGAATGTTTGACTGTGACAGGCTGGTGAACCCCCAGAAGTCAATCAAATGAAATGCATCTTAAGTGGGTAGGGCTGGGTACTGATCATCTCTTCGTACCACTGGAAATGTATCAAAAGTTAACATAAAATATCTGTTTTTTGATCTTGTCTATAAAATGTCAAACTTGATTTCTTTGTCAAATTTAAAAGTTATAGCTGTATAGAAAGCCAAGGTTATATTTCCCAAAGCAGAGTACCAAAATTCTGGTATGGTATCTGGACTATTGACACATTTCAAATGATACCCAGCCCTAGTTGAGATTGATGGGATATTCTGGACCAAACAGAGATTCTTTCAAAATGTTTCAACATGACTGTATTCAACAAGCTGATCTTCCAACATTGCACATTGTACTAGTTGGTTTTGACCAAGATCTCATCAGTTGCTTCACAGCAAAGCCTCTCGCTGGGCCTCATGCAAGAGCCTTTTCCATCTTTCTTTTCTGTTTCAAGTCAGAGAACAGACCGAAATAGAAGAGAGAATTGTTCAGATCGGTCTGAGGATGTTCACACCAAAGTTAAAGTGCAGAAATAATGCATTAAAATCTTCTGCCGTGATGATATGGTGAACATCTCTCCACAGAGGGCAGTTCGAATTATCTGGTGATGACTAGTACGACAGGTCTGGACCACTCATGAATCTTGTTCAGAACTAAGAGAAAATTCTTTCAAGCTCTCTTAAATCCCTCATATGAATCTTAGGAATGATTCTGTTCAGACTGGTGGTTCTAGCATGAGGTCCAGTGTCTCTTCAGATATCCAGAGGAGACCATTAAACCCAGGCTTGGAAGACGTGGTTCTGTACCGAAGCAGTTCCCAATAGTTTCATCAGAATCGAGTGATATGATATTGGATATGAAGTCCTCATGTTCAAAAGAGTCCATTAACGCTTTGAAGAATCTGCGAATCTTGTTCTGCTCTGCAGAGGAAGCAACACAACTCAGCTCAGAAGATATCTGTCCACATCGATAGGAAAACAGGGCTGTTGCTGAAGCTCGACCTCAGTTTCTCATGGCAGCACTGTCCACTCTTCAGGTCCAGGATGTCCCAGTTGCTCATCTTGTTGCAAACTTCTTGAAGGCTTTTTTTCAAGAGAAAGGTTGTTTGAGTTTGACCTTTGAAATTATTTGGTGTTTGGTGATCCCCACCCTGAGGATAATCTGTTTGGAACACCTGATGGCCACCAGTTCTGTTGTGCACACACCGGTCATCTTCTATCAGTACCCACTGAAACTCTGGGCCTTGGAGCATGGAGCCTGTCAGAGGACAAAAATCCAGCAATATGATATATTTTAGACACAAAGCCATGCTGTTAATTCACTTTTATTGTCTTTTTTTTAATGTAATTTGTTCTGTTCTACTCAGCTCTAATACGTGATGAACTGACTTCATGCTCACTGGCCCAAACCTTTCTGTGTGGAACATAAAGTAGGTTTTGAGAAACAAACACAACTCAACCTGGATCAAAATTCTCTGACCTCCACATAGTTGGAATTTGAACTTAAAATGGAGCCAAAGACCAAAATCAGACAGACGTTTTCTGTTTTGTCTCCATGTAATGGAAGCAGTGGATATGTAGGACTGAAAACGCAGAGAACATTTTGATCCATGTTCTGACCCCACCACGGTGTGACCCAGAGCTGTTGATTATACAATACATTATATATTGATGAACATATTGATTAGAAGCATTGTATAATCTGTGACTGTGCTGTTGGTGTTGTCTTGTATGTACAGTAGCAGCGTGATGCTACAGAGGTGTCTGGTTCACCAACCCCTGTTACAGTTTTTCAGTAAAAACAGCTAATGCTCACGACCCGTTTGCCACTGGCTGTCTTATTTCTGTTCTTGAACTAACACTGATGTTTATGTGTCTGTTTACTACACACACCAACTTTGCCAATCAGGCTAAAGGTTCTTGTTTAAAGCACATATGTTTTCAAATTTGACTTGACTGTTATTGGCAAAGTCAAGGGTACCAAAGGTGAACTGGCACTCCTCCATATGAACTGGTCCATGTTGGACTGGAACTGACCATGCGCCTGTCCCCAAGTTCCTATTGGCTGAGCAGCTGGCACCAAAGGCAGTTTCCATCTACAACCATTCTCAAACCATAAGGTCACAAATCAAATGGTCACAAACATCCAATCAAAGCTCTTCATTCTTCACACTCAGGTTGTATCTAATCTCTACCAAACAGGTTTGCGTCCCAAACGAGCCCCCATTTTGTCACAGGTGTCACATTCACAGACAGGACAGTGAGGTTCATTACAACACACTTGGTCACTCTTTATACTACATTTGTCCATCACCTCCTGCCTCACACAGGTGTGTACTTCACATCACACGCAGACTTCTGTCAGCAGGGAGCTCCGGGTGCAGGCGACATGCTCATTTGCATACACTACCCACGTTGTAATCATACAAAACTAGTTGAAAATGTCCAGCAAGACCTTTTATAGGCAAAGTTTCCCCAACGTCCCTGATTTCCATTAGAGAAGTCCTGTTCAGGACTTCCTATGATGACATGCAGTTTCCTATGAAAGTCATATGGATTATACCTATGTTTGTCTATGTCTAATGTTTGATATGCATTCATTTAATACAACTCTATAACACAACCCAACAGACTCAGTGCAGACCTGGGTCAATACTTCATGACACAGAGTCAACAAACATGTAAAGTTTCACAAAGTCAGGATTTATTAAGACGACTGCATTACAATGTGCAGCTGTTCATAGGTGAACGAAACACTATACACTTATCTTTAGGCTACACAGTGATGACATTTATTCAACATTCATTTCGCACAACAGAATCATACAGTGCACTTCAGACCATTA
This sequence comes from Protonibea diacanthus, assembly GCA_028641955.1. NCBI lineage: Eukaryota > Metazoa > Chordata > Actinopteri > Sciaenidae > Protonibea > Protonibea diacanthus. Next base: position 4,831,111 of record CM053988.1, on the reverse strand, counting down.
CATCACATATCAGGTGTGCAGACACACACACACACTTTTTGTTGATTATAGATAATAATCACTGCAGCGGCAGAAGCCATGTATATGCAGTAGCTGCTGGTCACCAGCAGGGGGAGGCGTTGGCGCATTTTTGTGGAAGTTGCTTCAGAACAACAAAAGAACACTGAATACTGAATGTTATATTATATGTTGAGTAAATGTTAGGCCAATGACACAATAATATATAATATATTATTACAGATTCCTTCTGTGACTGAACAGGTTCTCAACTGTAGACGTGCAAACAAGCACATAGTCAAGATTTTCAGAGCTTGATTCAGTTTACCAGTTATACAGTTATACTGTCATCTTAGCATACTGACGTGTTTAAATGAACCCACCCATATTCATTCTGCAAACATCTCTCAGTACACCTGAGTGGATCTTAGATGAGACAACAAACTCTGCAGAGGATGGCTAACCTTCCACAAGTGAACAATGAAAGCAAAGCAGTCGATTCAATCTCCATCAAATGTTCTTTTTCATCCAAGGCAACAGGGTTTCAAATCCAGTTTGAATCGAAGATAAAAGTTGACCTTAATGCATAAATACATTTAAAGTTTGAAATTTTTTGACTTTTACTCAGTTGCACCCCCACAGATTTCACAGAGTCCTCAACAACTGATTTAATCAGTTTTTTTTAATTTGGCTGCTGTAGATGTGATGCTAACAACAAAACTCACACACAGTGGTTCCTCTCAGCTCGACTGGGCTGTTTAGCCTCTTTTAGCTTATTGTTTTGGACTACCTGCAGCTGTTTTGCCTCAGTCTCACTGCTCTACTGCAAAAAAGCTCTGCTAAAATCACTGCACACAACATACATCAGACAAAGCTGACGAATATAGTGGAGATATAAAGAGAGAATATTGGACTTATATCCTTCAGGTGGATAGAAACACAACTCTATATGAATGCTAAAGTTAGTTGCTAAGACAGCGTAATACGTCAGATGTTGTGTCACAGCTTGTTTGCGGCCAGAACAAATCAATTAAAACACCTTTAAGTTCCAGAAGTAGAATAATCCTCAGCAGGATGTGGAACCCAGCTGTGCCACTTGCAGAGCCTTTGGTCCTGTTTCACATCATCAGCTCAGTTTGATCAGCTGCTTTTGACACGTTTGATTGTTCTGTCATGAAATGCCTTCCCCTCTCCCTCTCTGTGTCTGTAGAACCTGAACTTCACAGGCTTCAGGAAGATCCTGAAGAAGCATGACAAGATTTTGGAGACGTCCAGAGGGGCTGACTGGAGGGTGGCCCATGTTGAAGTGGCTCCATTTTACACATGCAAGAAAATAACACAGCTCATTTCTGAGACTGAGGTGCACACACCTATAGATATTCATGGAAACATGCTTCATATATGTTTTTATAACCATTGCCCTTATTAAACTCTGATCAGACATCAGTATTATCAGCTAGAAGGAAAGGATCCCTCAAACCTCTCTCTTCTTTCAGGCGTTGGTCACAACAGAGTTGGAGGGTGGTGACAGGCAGAGGGCCATGAAGAGGCTGAGGGTGCCTCCACTAGGAGCTGCACAGGTCAGACACACACACACACACACACACACACACACACAAACCAGGCCAACAGTGGACTGCCATTGTACACCAGCCAAGAGGGGACTGGTGTTTCTGGTCATTTAAAAAAAATACAAAAATAAAATCATAAATTTAGTTTTAAGGTCTGTTACCAAAAAAGTGACTGTGTATAAAAATGGTTAAAAAAAAAAAAAAAATCCGAAATCTTTCATTCATTTTTTTGTTCAACCCCTGATAATAATTCTGAAAACTTTTAAATTGCTGATTTATTTTCCTAAAGGTCATTTGTATTTAATTTGTTTTTTGATGAAAAAATCACGGATGTATATATACATATAAGTCACATAGCTGTGCAGAATTGTGTTAATCATTGTTCACTTTGTTCTCCACATTGAATTGTGTCTTTGCCTCTAATTTACAGCTACAGATGCATGTTCATCAGTTTATTAGGTTACAACAAGATACAAATAGTGAGCAACAATTTTACGTTTTTTTATTTTTTTAAATTTTTATAATTAACACTGAAAAACACAGAGGGATACTTCTTTTTGTTTGTTTGTTTGTTTTTGTTTTTTATTTTTGTTTTGTTTTTAGATTCTTGATTATTTTTTTTTATCTTTTTTTTTTTTTTTTTGCATGAACTGTGTGGGGAGACCGAAGCACTCGGAGAAAACCCACACAGACATGGGGAGGGAGGTTTACTGCCTTCTCACTTCAGTTCTTGGGCCTGTAAACACTGGGGGACTCTGTTTTCTGCTGCACATTTCTTTCCTTCTCTTTCTTTCTCAAACCGAGAAAGTGGCCAGTTTGTTTCCATAAAGAAGGCTTCCTCGTCACTGCAGCATTCTCGTCACTGCCTTCAGCCTCAGCATTCAGATCTGTGTCCACAGAAGTGGAGGGAGGGTCTTCAACCCCTGGTGCAGGGTTCTGTGAAATACAGACAGACTCTTCAACCGAGTCCTGTGAAACACTGAAGGAAGACTCTTGCAGAAGTTTCTGTGAATCACAGCTGGACCCTTCATCCACTGGTCCAGGGTTCTGTGAATCACAGCTGGACCCCTTCATCCACTGGTCCAGGGTTCTGTGAATCACAGCTGGACCCTTCATCCACTGGTCCAGGGTTCGGTGAAACACTGAAGTTGAAGGTCCTTTGATCCTTTAGTGTTTCTAGTTCTGAGTGAAGGATGCCATTACGTTCTTTCTCCGTCTGGAGCTGAACAACAATTTGAGTATTTTTTGAGGCCTGCTCATGGTGTAGAATTTTCAGGCGTTCCAACTCCATGTCTCTCTCAGATACCCGTTTCTGATGCTCATATATCAGGTGATCGTGCTCCGATATCTTGCTGGCGTTGTCCTTTTCCATCATCTCAAGTTTTTCCTCAAGGGTGATAATCCTTTTTTTTCTGTGTTGATATCCATGTCATACTTTTCCTTCATCTCTTCTACTTGGCGGAGAAGCTGTTTCTTGAGTTCTTTCTCTCGACCGAGTTTCTTGGTTAAACGTTCAACCTCTGCACAGAGAGCCCTGTTATTAGCGCTCTCTGATTCGAGTTTGTGAGCGAGGTCATTGTCCCATAGCTCCTGTTCAGAGATGTCGTCTTTTGTCTTTTGGAGTTCGGTTTTCAAGTCTTTAATCCTGTTGGCACAGATCTTTTTTACCATCCCAAGTTTTTTCTCAAGATTGGCAGTCATTTCTTGTTTTGCACTGATTTCCTTTTCATATTTTTCCTGGATATCAACATGATCCTGACAGAGTTCATCGTATGAACTGAGAAGGCTATTGTATTCCCTGGTGAGGGTTTCAAGTTCTCTTTGAGTTACATTCACCTCAGACATCATGCATTCTTGCTTTCCCTGCAGGTCTTGTACCTGCTGGAGAAGCTGCCTCTTCAGAGTGTTCAGTTCCTGATTCTTGAGAATTTCTTGTCGGTACAGATCTACGTGTCGCTTTCTGCCATCCCTCTCTTTACCAAGTTCATTGGTTAAATATTCGACCTGGTCCCAGAGAGTTTGGTTTTCAGTGGTCTCACGTTCCAGGTTTTCAGAGAGTTCACTTACTTTTGTTTCCTGAAAGGATCTGTTCTCCTCTGCTCTTTGGAGTTGCGATTTAATTGTTTTGAATTTCTTCTACAACGTTTCCTAATTCTGTGTAGGACACGATTTCTGTAACAGTAATTGAGACTGAGAAACTTTAGGGCAGTATCTTATCAATCAATCCTAGGTTGCTGTAAGCATTTAACCTGAAAGCAAATAAATATTATTATTTAATATTAACTCAGCATAAAATCATTTGGGGCAACAAGAAGAAAGTCTCTCCTACACAGAGCTCAATCTCTGTCTCTACACTCCGAGCACTCTGACCCACATTGTCATGATTTATGAGATTGACCCAAACTTGGATGTTCGTTGTTCCAAAAAGTTAGACAGAACATGTGTTTGAATTTCCTGGAAATCCTGGCTGTACAGCAGAACAAGTAGCGTCAATCAAACATTGGGAATATAGTGTCCTGCTTTCCCTCCCCAGGCTGGAGTACCACACCAACGAGCACCGGCAGCCGCATTTAGTGGGGGTCTCATTACTGGCTCCCACTCCAGTTCCGGCCCTCAGGGTCCGCACACTCCTCCGGCCTCTGCCACTGTATTTAAAACTCGAGCGCTCCTGCACACCTGCTGCTCATTGCCTCAATCAGTTTGTGGTGCATTTTGGGGTCAATGGGACACTGCGCTACTGTCTGTAGAACAACACTAAACACAGTAAAAATTAGCAGCGTCCCAAAAGTCCCAAAAACTGACAAAAATAGCATGTGAATGTTTTCATTGGATATTATTCTGGTCACCTAGTCTTGTCTTTGTCCTTCTCTGAGATGTTCCTCTGTCTGTCTGCAGCCTGCTCCTGCGTGGACCACCTTTAGAGTCGGCCTTTACTGTGGAGTGTTCCTCGTCTTAATAGTCACTGTGATCATTACAGGTAACCAGTGCACACACACATACGATCTCATGTAAGATTTAAAGGTCTGTAACTAATCATTCAGTGGCTCAGCTTTTGCTTCCTGGATGGGTCAGTGTGTCCAGGACACAAATCTAAATTTGACTCTGTGCTATTGTTTAGTTTCAGGAAGAAAAAACTGACTCACTGCTTCAAAGGAATGGGTGGATTTTTCACAGTGTGTGTAATATGTTTAACATGGTATCACTAAAGTATTACTAAACTAGTGTCTTTCCTCAAAAGCAAAATGCATGTCTTGGTGTAAAATGCACTCATAGAAAGCAAACATGTACTGGGTTAAACCATGTTGTGACATCTGACAAGTGGTTTTCACTGAATCATCTGGGGTTGGTGTTTTTTCTGTCCATACATCATGCACTCTTTTTCCACATCTCTCTCTCTCTCTGTCACTAGGAGCTGTGGTGATCCGCAGTGATAATGTTTGGCCTATGGTCAGGATCTACAGAGGAGGCTTCCTGTTAATAGAGTTCCTCTTCCTGTTAGGTACAGACAAACACACACACACACACACACACATACACACACATAGGCTACAGTGCTAAGTTTGGAGGCAGGCTTCCATTTATTCACTTTAGGATAAGGAAGATAAGAAAAGATAAGATAAGATAAGCTTAGCTGTACCCCAATAATTGGAAAAATTTACCACTGCAATGTAAATTTCTGCCTGTCATCAACACAACACACCAGCGACCGTCTGTCTGTCTGTCTGTCTGTTAACTCGTTGTCTTTATCTTCCAGGCATTAACACCTACGGCTGGAGACAGGCGGGAGTTAACCATGTGCTCATATTTGAACTCAACCCCAGAAACAACCTGTCCCACCAGCATCTGTTTGAGGTCTGAGAGTGTACACAGACACAGACACACAAACACACACACACACACAAACATAACCCTCAGGTGAAAATGTGACTTTGCAGTTTCTGTCAATTACCTTTTTCTAGCTACTAAATATTCTGGATATGTGTGTGTGTGTGTGTTTGTGTGTGTGCAGATTGCAGGTCTGTTGGGGGTGCTGTGGTGTGTCAGCCTGCTGTCCTGCCTCTTCAGTAATAGCATCCTGGTACCGATGCAGGCCAACCCTCTGGCTCTCTACGGCCTTTTCCTCCTCTTCCTCATCAACCCGTTCAAGACCTGCTACTACAAGTCACGCTTCTGGCTACTCAAACTCTTGGTATCATGACTCAGTCTTAACATTTGTTTTTCTGTAAAGTTTCTGTCATTACTCTACAGTATCTTTGATGCAATGTATTATGGTCTTTGTAGTTCACTGAGATAGCTTGAAACACTTTGGAAAGAAAAATTTAATGAGAGTATTTTGACTGAGCAGCAAGCAGTCCAACCAGAAGAATGAGTACTAAACATGCAGGCCACAGCTAAGTTAAAGGTCCAGTGTGTCAGATATAGACGGCTCTATTTACAAAATATGCAGAAATAAAATAAGAAGTTTTTGTTACCATAGAATGAGCCTTTAATATCTCAAGACACAGCGTGTCTGTGGAGTCCGCCATGCTGAACCGTCATGTTTCTACACATAATCATAATACATGATGGACAATCTCTGAATTATAGCATTTATGTGTGTGTCATTTTCTCCTACCACAACTACAGGTACAGTGAAGCTGCTGCACTGCACTGTGCCTTACTCAAAGACATTCATTTTCTAACCTGGTCCTCCATCCTCTGAGTTTTTACTCAAGCCTTGTTAGTGAAACAGAGATGCACATAATGAAGTTTTTGTTCAGTCAGATATTCTCATGCTATGAATGCTGCGATACCATTGAATGAGGGATGATGTTGAGACCAGTGTATTTGGTGTCAGCTTCATTTATTAGAACTGTAGGCTCTGAAAGTGTTGGTGCATTTGGTGCGACAGCTCGGTTAAACCTCGGTTAAGCCTTCAGTCACAATTGAACTAAGAACTAAAAAGTGTGATTTGAAATGTGTTGAATCCGTCACAGCACCCAAAATGAACACCAAGTAAAATGGACTCTTTTAAATGAATGATTGAATGGAAAACAGTGATGTAATCCATCTGAACATGTGAATTAAAGTTTCTGAAGAGAAGCTGCTACTGACTCTGACATCATCCTCTCTGTCTCATGTTTCACAGTTTCGAGTGGTGACGGCTCCGTTTCATCACGTTGGCTTCGCCGACTTCTGGCTGGCTGACCAGTTGAACTCTTTGGTGGTGGTTCTCATGGATCTGGAGTACATGATCTGCTTCTACAGTTTTGAACTGGACTGGAAAAAACATGATGGACTTATCAGCAGCTCAGGTGAGACTCAAACAGCTAAATGCATCTTCAGATAACCACCACTGATCCAACGATGATAGACCCGCACCTTATCGTGACCACGCTCTGCACTCGTCATCCTCTGCAGTTACAGATGTGTGTAATTCCTACTCGTATGGCGTCCGTGCTGTGATCCAGTGTCTTCCTGCTTGGTTCCGATTCGTCCAGTGTCTGCGACGTTACCGGGACACCAAACGGGCCTTCCCTCACCTGGTTAACGCTGGGAAATACTCCACTTCCTTCTTTGTTGTTACCTTTTCAGCCCTATACAACACACACAAAGGTACGTAGACTTTTATTGGTATATTGAGAACAGAGTGTTGCAGGCCTTTATTAGAGACAGGCCTTTATATTTGTCCATACAGTCATTTAGTAAGATGTCTCCCTGTCTTTGAATTATTTTGGGATGGTCTGGCGTATAATTTGATTCTCTACACAGGTGACAGAGTTATGAGAAAACAAATAGGCAAACATGTTGACGTAAACGTTTAAAGATATATATCTGATATAATATAAATCTGATATAAATCTGATGCTATATCAGCTGTGTAACCTCACACTCGTCTCTCTGTCTTCTTCCTCTTCAGTTGAATCCCACTCTGATGCCCAGATCTTCTTCTACTTGTACATTAGCTGTTTAATAGTCAGCTCGTGTTACACACTGGTCTGGGATCTGAAGATGGACTGGGGCCTGTTTGATCGCAACGCAGGAGAGAATACCTTCCTGAGAGAGGAGATAGTCTACCCACACAAGGTATTTGTTCATGCAGGGAGGAACCTCCATGTGATGAAGCAGAATAACCGATGATCATGAGATGATGGTGTGTTCTTCCTGTTCTGTCTCTCCCTCCAGGCTTATTACTACAGTGCCATAGTGGAGGATGTGCTGTTGCGTTTTGCGTGGACTTTAACGGTGTCCCTCACCACTGTCTCTGGGATTCCTAACATCTCCGACATACTGTCGACTATACTGGCCCCAATGGAGGTCTTTAGGTACACGTAACCTTTTTTCTCTTTTATCACCAGTTTATCATCACAGTATTAATAATCAGATACAAATGTTGAATTTCTGCTAAACACAGCTGTAGGCCTGGATCAGGTAGGGACAAAAGTAAAAATCAAATAAATAAAAGAAAAATGTGAATTTGCTTCTACTTCCTGTTTTCTCATGTCCTCAGCAGACAGAGCAGGTGCAGTTCTAAAAAAAAAAAATAAATGTAAAATAAGAACATGCCAGGATTTTGGATTCATCTGTCAACAATTCTTCCACTGATCGAAGTGTGAAAACATGAAGTACAGTGTGTAAGTCAAACTGGCCGCTGACAGCCAGCCTTTGTTCTTCCCAGACGCTTTGTATGGAACTTCTTTCGACTGGAGAACGAACACCTGAATAACTGTGGTGAGTTTAGGGCCGTCAGAGATATCAGCGTGGCTCCGCTCAATGCCGACGACCAGACGCTGCTGGAGCAGATGATGGACCAGGAGGACGGAGTCAGGAACCGACAGGGAAAGAAGAGCTGGAAGAGGAGCTACAGCATGAGTCTACGCAGGCCTCGACTGGCTTCACAGTGAGTTTCAACAATGACAGATGTGACATGATGAGTGAACAGATGAAGGTGGTATGTTACCACAAACTGGGCATGGGAGTGGAAGAAGTGGAAATCTACCAGGCAGGGACGGTCTAACAAAAGTATGGTTGGGTAACCCTGACCCTAACCCTAATAAAACCTAATGCCATGCCAAGTAGGGATGCACCGATCCGCTTAATTCACCTCTGATACCAATACCGTTATCTGAGGTTTAGTATCGGCCGATACGATCCGATATCGATACAGAAAAACAGGACTGAATTACGCAAACAGTACGTCTCATTGTGTGTTTTTTTTTTTTTAAACAAACAAATAAATAGATATAAATGTGCTGAATTACTTATTTATTTATTTAATAATTGTGCACCAGTACAACAATCTTAAAAAAAAACAATAGCTTCACAAGCTTGATAGGCATTCAAACTAAACAGTCAGTTCTTTGTAATGGTTTAGTTTAGTGCAAAAATGATTTTAACAAACAAAAGTGGAAATTTTTCACCTCTTTCCTTCAACTCCTTCAAAGTTAGCGGCTTCATACCGCCTCTGTTTTGTTTACTCAGTTCAGTGTGCTCTCTGGCGTGAAATTTCTGTAGGTTCTTGATTAAGTTGGTTGTGTTATAACTTGAAGTTTTAACACCGCCCCTCAGAACATTTACTGTGCAGGTATTTCAAGTAGCCGTCGAGTTTGTTGGCTGAAGTAGTGTGTAGTTCCAGATAGCTGATCCTTTCGCTCGCTCCATTTTGAAAACAATGTGGGCTTCTGCACAGCGTGTTGCTTGCGTATGACGTCACTCACAGCACACCGCATAGAATTAGACTGAATAGATTGGCCGATATGGCTCGGCCCATTGTCACTGATACCTGATCTAGAGTTTTCTTCAATATCAGGACCAATACCGATACCAGTATCAGATCAGTGCATCCCTAATGCCGAGCTATAGTAGGTAGTTGAGTCTGTGTGTTGTGTTCATGCTCAGTGTTTTCCATGCATTGAAAGCAAACCAGTGCTTTTGTGCTGTTTGTGTTAATTATTCAGAAATGTCTGATGTTGAGAGAGATAGATAGATAGATAGATAGATAGATAGATAGATAGATAGATAGA
>CM053988.1:4534061-4821040 GCA_028641955.1 Protonibea diacanthus | reverse complement strand
ACACACACACACACACACACACACACACACACACACACACACACATGGCTCAGTTTCATCACACAGACATGCTCACACTCATAAATACATACAGATGAAGCACTCTGCACACACACACACACACACACACACACACACACACACACACGCACGCACACACGCGCTTGCTTGAAGGCAGCGCTGCTGATAGGTGATCTGAGCTCTGTGTGTGTACGTGTGTATACATGTGTAAAATCTATTAGTGTAGTGCAGCCACAGGAACTAATGCTATTTCCTGTGTTTTACATCTGACTGTATTTATTGATTTGTTACGATGGGAATGGTTCAGCAGTGAAGATTAAAGGAGCACATGAAGGATTTGGAGGTTTTCCTGACGCACACACACATCGTCCATGTGTCAGCACTAGATGATGGAGTCGCTCAATATAATGTATTGTGCAGTCAGACGGTCACAGCGTGATCATCTCTGTGGCTCTTTGTAAATTCAGTTCTATAAGATTGTTCTGGGAACAGTTATTTTTCACAATAAAAGTTTGTGGAGAAACTGTGTGGCCCATATTTATTATTTGATGATGGGGTCGTTCATGAGTTAGTCACTGATAAAATAAATGATTGATTTCAGCTCTTTATTGCTCTTATATATCAGTAAACAGTTCAATCTATTTCTACTTTCCCCACAAAGTTCTTTTTTCATTATTATTCATCAGCTGATTAAAGGTCAATGAAAACATGGTTTAACAAATTAATAAAATAAAATAAATGTTAATCACTGATTTGAGGTTAAAGTATAAATCCTGATATTTCTTTACACTCTTATTCATCTTATTGTCTCATTTCTTCAGTTACAGTTTTGACTCATTAATATTGTATTTTTGGACTCCACACATTTTGTCCCACACTCAGTCAATGTACAACAATATTAAAAATTGTTTTCTATTTTCATTTCTAATTTTAGATCCGTGCGTTGAGTCTGTATTTTTCAAACAGATCATTTTTAAATATTAAGTTGCAATGAAAACTTGTTTCATTTGTCTGAAGTCACAGTCAGTCAGTCACACTGTTTGAGTACAAAGACAAGAAATGTTTCAAAACCCTGGGTTCTGGTTAAATAGAGCGAACAAGTTTTCTAGTGAGTTAACTCAGCATTTATCTCAGTACGGCAATGCTAGAGCTAATTCTGACAACTGGACATCAAGCTGAGTTCAGACTAAAAAAAAAATAGATTTTTAGAGGACGTATGCTATATAAGGATGACACAAATGTGTGCATTAGTGATGTGTGGATCAGCTGTAACCCACATTTGCATAAATCATCCATCACCCGAACAAATTATTTTTTCCCATTCAAAGATCTGCACTTCACTCCACCTCTAATGGTCCCTGCAGGCGTTTTCAGGCCTTTCAGATTGTGTCAAGCAGTGCAAGCTTTCCAGATGATTCATTTCTTGTGTTTTCAATTGACGCATTAGTGTTTTATGATTTACTTCAACGATTACAGCGGCTGCTTTCAGTCATTTTTGAAGTTGGCAGTAACGTCAGTGCAGAAAATATACTGAGACATTTAATCAGATGGAAAACTGTAGCTCTAAACTTGACAGGAGAAATAATATGAAACATTTATCTTTTCCTGTTTTTAAACAGCACTGATGGAGCTCAGGATTTATCAGGAGAATAACTGTTTTACAGCAATTTCATTGTATTAACGTGGACCGTGTGTGTGTGTGTGTGTGTGATCTTTTGAATGTGTACAAGAACATAGAACATCAATTAACCTAATGAATGTATGCTGCTGTGCCTCGTGCACACAGCGTCTATCTTAAGGCAGGGATGATTCGCCTTACCTGGAATGTTCATTTTTATGACCTGGCCTGTGTACTCGGATGTAACTGCATCACCAGTGTGCGTGTTTCTAGCTACAGCAAACATCTGTGATGTCCGTTCATTGTTAGTGGTCAAAAAACACAGACTGCAGAAAATTAAATAAAATGAAGTCAATATTTTATAATCAACACCTTAATCCTTCTTTTGGTTCCTTGTCATCAGGACCTGCAGAACAGACTGCAGCTTAGTCTATTGATTTAACAAAGGGTTCTGACCCTTGGCATGATCACTCAGCACACACACACACACACACACACACACAGAACAACTACACAGGTCTGTAATGATTTCATCATGTAGCAGGATATCCTACCACCACAATATAAACACTCAAAGAGGGTCCAGGGGTCTCTCCTTACTTCCTTCCCCCTGTATCCCTTTCTCCTTCATTCAGTCTCCTCTCGTCTCCTTTGCTCTCTGAACCCAGGACATGTTTAATATTTGAAACGTGAGCAGCAGCAGCTGTAATTTTTAAGTTATGAAGTTATTTTACCTTAAAAAACTAGATCACAGAACAAAAGATAACGTTTGTTTAACAGTGTGACACTGGTATTAAAAACTGAATTTGTCACGGTGTTAAAGAAATGAAAGGTGCTACACTGGTTAGGCTGTGTTGGTGATGAGATGATGTAATACAGCTTAATCCTCCCCCATACTGAAAATCTTGTCTTTGGTGACCTCAGGTGGTTTAACTTCCCACCTTGCTGCAGTGATGTACTGACATACTCCAGGAGCCTGTGACAACATCACTGTAGGGCAAGTTATTAAAGAAATATCACGAAAGGGGGGAAATATACTAATTATCAACATTACTGTGTTTTGCCTGTAATTAACCACCGCCGTGCTGATATTCAGTATAACATCACAAGCTTGAGTGGTATATTGCTTTTATGCAACAGTTCTACACCATGTATGAATTAACAGTAATAAATGACAACAGAATGACTTGTTTGTTTATTTAATCATTTGTTTGGCTCCAACAGCACAAAGAGTTCTGCAACAGACCAGCTGCTTTCTATCATCTATGTAACCAGTGAAAGATTCTGTTGACAGTCACTTTGATGGAGTCTTTTTCTCACCTTGATGTTCAGATGAAATCAAAATCAGCTCAGTATTATCTGTTCACCAAACAGGAAGCAAAAAAAAAAAAAAAAAGACGTTGCGCACACACACACACACACACACACACACAACAGACAATCAATTAACAGTGTTTTGAGTCAGTGTTTAATTCAGCGTGTATCTGTTTTTTTTTTTTATCTTCATGGATTACTTTGATGCAGAATTGACAAGAAAACTGTCAACATAAGACTTCCTCTGTCTCATGTTTCTAGAGTGATGTGTTTTTGTGGACATGTAAGGAGTTGTTAAAGTGTCATATTTCTTAAAGGGAGTTTGGTGTAATTTTTTCTGCAGACAGTGCAGGGAGCTTTCATTTAACTCAAACTGCTAATATGTTTATTTTTGAACGTTTTGTCAACACAACAGAAACACTTAAACAGTGTTAAGCATAATAAGTCCGACAATGACTGCTGTCAGTTACTGGTTTCACCAAACAACTGCCAAATGTCAATGCCAAGACACTGACTCTGTACAATTCACATTACAAAGTAATCTACCAGTTATGTGTATGGTTTTGGTCAGCCAGCAGCACACTGAGTTGCACACAGAGTCGAGGAGGGCTCAAATGTTGTCTGTGTCAGCACCCTCCCTCTGTCTAATTGAAATGAATGAGGGAAGTTTAGTCTCGTAGTCCTGCGTCTGTCTGTGCTGCCTTTCTTAAGGAACGATTCCGAAAGAAATCATTTGATTTGGTGGATATGCCGCCTCTTTGCTCCTGTTAACACGATGTACGAGAGGAATTCTGCCTGCAGCAGATTGGCTTGTAAAACCATCATTATTCCTGCAAAGGATTCATTTCCCAACCAGAGTGAACACCTGAACGCCTGCTGTTTGGATCTACCTGGAAATCATCTTACTTCATTCACAGTTTACACACACACACACACACACACACACACACACACACACACACACACACACACACATATATTCTGCTGTCAGGACAGTGCAAACTCACTGATCACTCACTGATTTTGGGTTGTGGGTGTGCATGTGTGTGTGTGTAGGATCATGCAGACTTGTTGCATGTCTGGATCAGGCTGTAATTTCAGGGCTTGGTTTGTATTGGCCAACAATGTGAATAAATTACAGAGCGGTCTCATTCCTTCCAGAGAATCGTCTTCCACTCTGCCAGACGGACAGGGCCTCACACACTTCCTCTCTCTCCCTGTGTGTGTGTGTCCCACTTGGCCTAACACCTCCAGACAGAGACAGGATATTGATGTCAGTTTCATTTTCACGGCAGTAGACTGAAGGTATTGATTTGGACTCTATTTTTCTTGGTCTCCTCTCTGATAATTTTGGAAAGTAATATTTTGCTTGTCAATTAGTCAGCTAAGACAATGCAAGCACTCCTTCTGGAAATGTGGATAGACTGCAGACAATAACACAAATGTACATTTACTTTAAATCCCATGACCACATTATAAATTTTGTTGACGCTAATTCAGGAAATGTAATATTAGTTCCAAGTTCCAATACAAGAAACCCAAACACAGACATTTTCCTAATTTACTTTTTCTTTTGTTTCATCTCTGTTTCGCTGATTAATTTATCAGGATAGACACTTTGATACTGGTATCCAGTCTCCATGGTGATTACTTTTATTGTCTTTGATTGACAATACCATAAACACAAGTTATAAACAAGAGTTATAATTTATTTTCGAGGCCTGACTCTGAGTTAACTTACTCCACCAATTTTACACATCGTTGTGTTTCCAGGTTTTGAGGAGTACTACTGCGACGTGGAAAAAAAAGCATAGACAGTATAAAACATGGACATACTGTGATGTTACCCACAGGTTTCTTTCTATTTGTTGTAAAGTAAACTTAGTATGGTGTTGCCTCTGGCTGCTGCAATCCTGGCAATCCACTGCCATGAGTGGACCTGACGTGGGCTGAATAAAGCCTGGTTGCTCAAACAAGCCACCTGTGACAGAACCCACCTGTTAATCAAAGCAACCACGCTCTAAATTCTGCATAACTTTAAGCTTTGATATCATTTGAGTTCTATTAAAACTTCACTCTCAGTGCTGTACCAAATGTGTTTTTTGTACCAGGCTGTAAACATGTTTAATTCTGCTGTGAAACTGGGCAGTTTAATATACCAGTCTCAACTGCAATTTTGGTACATGGTACCAACCGTGTTGGCTTGAAAGTTTCTGCTGGAAAAAGGTTTGACAGATCTGATAATAAATGCTCTGATAAATGTCACCTGAGTCAAAAATCTACTTCACGTTCCAGGCTACATTAGCTGCTACTAATGTAACACACTGAATGTCTCATGCAACTGTTGACAGTCACACTGCAGTGTGGTTAATATAGGCTCCTGGTGACAAGAGAAGAATGTGTTGAATAATAACAATAATAGCTCCACCTGGATCATTCTTTAAAAAACTGTTAAAAGATCATAATTCTAAATCAGGAGGACACTTTTAACTGTAATGAGAACATGACTACTCACATCCTTGAAAAAACTCTGACAGTGAGTTATTCCACTTTATTTTTCTCTCCACTCGTATCTCCAGTAACTCATCCAGCCATAACACCGAGATGTCCCACATAAAGAGAGAGAATAACGATAACACAGAATGCAGGCAGAGATAGCTGTAAACCAGAAATGTGACAGTGTGTGGCCAAGAGCAACACACAAACACACACACACTCACAAACACACAAACACAAACACACACACCCTTATTTTTCATTGAATAGTAGCAGCATGTCCTCTGTCTGAGCCTGTAGAGAGATTATCTACAGTGGCTGCAGTGATAGGCACACAGACATGGTAAGAGGTTGAGAAAGCAGGAAAGTGACATTTGAACTTTAAAATATTTCCTACATTAATACCCAAATCTTGAAGCTATTTGATTAATTAATTCTTTATAGATGCACAAGTGTGTGAGCTCCACTATATGAAAGATAACCTGTCTTTACCTTCTTCTGTTGAACAAAATATTACATTTGGCTCACATTGACTGTGGAGACATAAAACATTTCAAACATTTTAAAGAACTATTATTATATGAAAAATGGGATTAAAGCTAATTCTGACAGAATGCATAAACTAGTAACGTGTCTTTTTAATCCATTTAATGCATATTTAATATTGTATGTGCATCCATTCATCCATTTTCCATAACATGTGTGGCTGGAACTGATCCCAGCTGACACTGGGTGAAAGGCGGGGTACACCCATCGCAGAGCACATAGAGACAACCATTTATGTTCATATTCATTCCAATGGGAGTCACCAATTAACCTGCATGTCTTTGGACAGTATGAGGAAGTCGGAGAATCTGGAGAACAGCAAACTCCACTCTATGGAAAGAACTGGCAACCTTCTGTGAGTCGATAGTGTAACCACTGCACCACCATGCTGCTGTTGTACATGTACTCGTTCCAAGCAAATCAAATCACATGGTTACTTGTTTGTTGATGGATTTAATTATAATAATGATAAGAAGCTTCTTATGATGACGATGTGTATGTGTGTCAGGGGGGTTCTGACTGTGTCACTGCTCAGTCAAAACCTACTGGCCTATTGTTTGTGCACCACCCAGCCAACTGACCGGACGTTTACCTCCATTACCTCGCTGTGTTTACCTCCACAGTGGGCCCAGAATAACCTGTCACTCAGCAGCCACTATTCACCCATTTCCTCCAATAGCGTGACTCTGCTGTACAAGGGGGCGGGCGCTGAGTTAAAACAGGATAGAATGAGGAAAACAAGATGTGACAGAGAGGAGGGTTTCACAAAGGACAGGAAACACAGAGACATGTCGAAGAGAACAGGAGGGAGAGATGGAGGGAGAGATAGAAGGAGGAGAGAGGAGAGGGAGGGGGGCGGCTGAAAGAGAGAAGTGAGACAGAGAGAGGGAGAAAAAAGAGAGGAGGAAAGTATGGGTGGAAGTGATGAAGAACGAAATAAAGAAGGAGAAAAAATGTTCTTCCTTTGGCTTTGATGTCCACTTTTAGACACAAAGTGGTTTGTTGTGATTATGATATGATTTAATAAACAGTGGTGGCTTGCTGGAAGCGCCCCGACAGATGAAGTGAGGAAAGTTTTCTAATAACAGACGTGAGTCAAAGCTTTTGGTTTTGACCAGGATTAGTCATCAGACTGACAGACACAGCTTTGATCTCCAGCTTTGATTCTCAGCGTCCACTCCAGAGGACAAACTGAACAATATCACATTCAGCTCATTATTTAATAAACATATTCATTATTGTAAGTGAACAAACAAAAAAAATTAAAATAAAACATTTTATAATTAAAACAAAGCAGTATTTTTGTTTTATGCTATAATGTATCTACTGTACATACACCATAACACAAATGAACGTATGTATTGTATTTTAATATATATGTATTATTTTAAAATACTCACCTGTTGTTACAGTCAAGAAAGAATGGCAACAAT
This sequence comes from Protonibea diacanthus, assembly GCA_028641955.1. Classification (NCBI taxonomy): domain Eukaryota; kingdom Metazoa; phylum Chordata; class Actinopteri; family Sciaenidae; genus Protonibea; species Protonibea diacanthus. The sequence goes on along the minus strand of CM053988.1, from coordinate 4,813,612 downwards.
GTCTACGTCTGGCTCCCGGACCAACTGATACGTGTTGCATGTTATCATAATAATGCATGTTCATATAATAATAAGCAGATGATCAACACCATCCATGTGATTTTTCAGAATATGTAACACCGTATTTTATGGTGATCTATTAAAGTGGTTCAAAACATAGAGGTCAGGACCCTCCAAAGGATCACAGAATATATCAGGGGGTTGAGAGAAAATTAAAGATGCACTAATCAGGTTTTTTTTTATATATATTAACAATTAAAAAAAAAAAAAAAGAGACATATTTCCTTCAGGAGTTGGTGGAGACCAAAAGCAGAGTTAAAAGAGAGTGAACGTTGGATTTCTATTCAATCAGGTGACTCCACCATATTAACTTCATAAGGTGATAAAATAAAGTTGATCGGTACTGGATAATGAGCTTTTTCTTTAGTTAGGGATCATTACTTTTTGGTTTTACTAATAGACATCCTGTGATGTTGTTTTAAAGGATCATGAGCCAAAATGTTTGTTAACCACTGATCTAGATGTCCCTATCTAAATGTCTATGGTGCAACAGAATCAGAACAATATAATAAAGATGACTAGACAACAGACAAAAGTCATTACAAAGGCACATCTATAGACACATTTCTTTTCATGGTTACCTCAGAAAAGTATAAATCAAGCAGGTATGTTTGTAGCATGTGCAAATGTAAATGTGCTTTACAGGCTGCACGCAGATCAGACTCACAGATGGAGGAAGCATATGAAACCTAAAGCTAAAATGAAATGTTTTGTGATTACTATAATCACAAAACATTTCATTTGGTCTTTAAGGTTTATTTGGCTTTACTGTTGTCCAGATAGTCACAAAGCCTCAGTATTGCATGTTAACATGCTGAAGATGAAGTATTTTTATGGCTTGTTTGAAGTACACCATGTTTTGTAACCTAAAAGTGACAGAGGTAGGAAGTATCTTGATGTGTATGGAACATACTGGCCAGCACACACAGACGTTTAGTGGAATTTTTTGCCCTTAGCTCTCAGATTTATTGTAACATATCTGAGTGTGCCAGTAGAGGAATACAGAAATGGGATGAAAGTGGTCTGTCAACACCAACAACAGGCTTCCAGTGAGTTTGGAGTCTGATTTTTAGCTGTTAGCCAACCAGTTGACAGACAAAGCTTTGAAGCTGTGGCTTCAGCTCTCAGCACCACAGAAAGGCCTCAGGACTTATTTGGAAAGAGATTTGAGAAAAAATCTGTTGCTTTGAGTTTTACTCTTGAGACATAAGTAACATAAAAACTCTTTTTACATCCTCGCATGTAAAACTTACTTTGCTGTCATGTACCATTAGCATCTGCATTGACATGTGAGTCAGTGATTAACGTGGAAAAATGAAGTCAAGTATCAAATTATGGACAAATCCTAAAGCGAAAATGTTTCAACGCGAGGCATATGAACAATGCACTCATGTGTTTTATCTGCAAACGCTCTTAGAACACATTGGCTGCATAGACAGAAAGAGTAGTCAAGGTACAGTAGTCATGTGATAAAAGAGCTGTATTTGTAGATAGTTGAAGCATGATAAGGTTGGGAGTGTCGCATAGCTTGTTGACACCAGGTTGTGGGCTTACGGTACGTGAAAAAACAAACCTGGATACTAGCACTTTGACATGCAGACAACCTGAAGCACTACATTGGAGAGACTCCACTTGACCGGGAGAAGATCTGGTATTTGTCATTACTTCTGAAAACAATAATCATTTCATTTCATCTATATTTATAGAACTTACATCAGTCTGAGGAAGGGTTACCTCAGGAAACAGTTATCATCTCCCAGCGGCTCTTTGCTTGCTCATGTTCAGATGGACTCAGATTATTTCATGCATACTGGATGTATTAGGAGTGCAAGGAAGTGAGGGTTTCTTGGGGTAAAGTTTGTGCTCTTCTATTCTCTATAAATATATAAATGCCTATGAATGTAGGAAAGGGACCATCAGAAGTCAGAAGTGTTCTGATTTTCTTTCATAGTTTGGATAGTACTGACCAATCATGTTTGAGAAGATTTTGGTTGCAATAGTCCATTTGGAGAGCAAAAGAGATGCAACAAATTGGCAAAAATGTAACCCATCAGCTATTGTGTGACAAGGATTTAGCTTCTTATTAGCTTTTTTGTGTTATCTGCATTCATGTGCAGATATCTCTTTACAGAGATTAGAAGAAATATCTTGAAATGTCTTTCTTCGTATCAAGTTGCTATTCAGACTGCAAAGAAAGTCCTGGTCAGGACATCAGTTCTTTGTCTTCTGGATATCAGCTGACTACACTGGAAGCCAAGAAACATTGCCTGTTGATCTCAGAAGCTAAATCTTCATCAGACATTAACTGGTGGGTTCCAATATTGGTGCTACTATCCATGTCAGTGTTTCTCAAACTTTTATATTGTGTACAACCTCAGAAAATATTCTAAATTATATATATATATATATATATTCTATATTCCAAGTAACATGATGTGACTGTTGAGTAGAATGATATTGAAATAAAATATGACGGGATCTCATAGTTTAACTTTTTTACCTGAATTCTCGTGGTACTGATGTTATTAAATGTTTATATTTGAGAGATTCCTCCGCATACCACTCAAGGGAGCTCCATCAGTTGTACCACAGTTTGAGAACCAGTGATCTATGCCATGCTCTTTTACTGACTTCCTCTTGAATGATACCACTTCATCAAAATGAATGTGTTTGAACAGATGCACTCTTTAATCACTGCTGCCAAAAAGATGCCAGCATTGCACTTTTTTGGTAGGCAGAAAGATCTTGCTGCTGGAGCTAGTACTATTTCAAAAAAATCTTGGACTGAATTCTTGTGTCCTGCAAATACTATATGGAGATCCACGGGTATGGGTTGGGGAGAGGTTGTTTTGTTTTATTTCATGTTGTAATGCTGTTGTTGTTTTCATTGTGATAAATCTGAAGTCAAGAACAATAAAGTTGATCACAAAAAGAAGGATTTCTTTAAGTCATTTACTTGTTGATGACTGCACTGCCTTTGTCTTTGTTTCAGTGTGAAATGTATATGACCCTGTGGATGCTGTGACTGAAAGAACCTTCAGCCTGCAGGTCCATGGACTTTTATGACGATGTTGTAAAAACAATAAAATCTCTAGTCTACAAAGCTTCATCAGATGAATGACAGCTCTATCCATAATTCATGATATGAGTTCATCAAAGAGTTTGTATAGCCTGTTTGTGTTGCAATAAAACCACAGAGATCCAGAAACGTCTACTGACCACAGTACTCTCAGTAGAGCGCTAGCACGCTAGCTAGCCTCTGAGGAGAAAACACTGTTTCCTTTGGAGCAGTGATCGAGTTTTTCAAAAGCCGCTGACTGAAACAGAGATCCAGTTAGTTTTGACTGCAGACAACGGGTAAAGAAGCTGATAATATCTCAGCAACCTACCGTAACTAAGCTAATCTTGCTTTGACCATTAAACCTTCAATGTTATGTCCCTTCATCATCTTCCTCAACCTATTGCTGACCATGTTAACTATGTCCTGATGTCTCTAGAAGACAGGGTCAAAGAGCAACTGCCTCCTTTTACTCTTTTTCCTTCATCACTCTTTCCATCCATCTGCTCTGTAATGCTGGAGAGCATCAGAAGGCCAATTTTATTAATCAACAGCAGAGCAGCAGTCCACAGATGTAAAAAGAAAAGTAGGATAAATTAGAAGGTGAATTTATCTCAGTCTCATCTCTGAATAAGTGCCTGTAAACATTATCATGGCAGTCTACATTGGACCTAGTAACACAAATCTGAAATAAATGGTATCAGATTAGTGTGAAAGCTGTGGCAGCAGAAGGTTCAATATACAGAGAAACTTGTCCATCATACCAAGAACTCTTTTTGTTTTATACTTAATTATCATCTCATATGCACAAAGTGAGTTTAATAAACCAGGAACCGCTGCCAATGTACAGCGATTCAATATCTACATCACCCTGTTGAGGTTTATTTTGCAAATAATGACCCGCTTCCTATTCATTATGCTACTTATTACAGGGCTGCTTACTAAAGAAATCAATAATTTGCCATAAATATTGATTTAAAAGTGGGTTTTATTGCCTGCAAAGTCTGTGATCAGAACTTCTTCCATATCAGTTTTTCATACAGACTGTAGAACTGACCAATCAGAATCACGTATTATATCCTATGAATAGAGACCTCTCAATCTGACACAATGGACCTTTAAGTTTTAATCACCACTGACCCAGCCCATAGAAGAACAGAAAACATCCTACTCCTTTGATATTTAAAACCTAGTCACCTGGTCTTCAGAAAACTCGAGCACGCACACACACACACACACACACACAATAACACACACTTCAGCCTTAATGACCGAGATCATCTTAAGCTCCAGGATGACTGTCACTACAGTATCACTTAATGGCAATCCTGATAAAACTCAACTAAATGAAATCCCTCCAGGTCCATAAATGACTCCCTGAGGCCCAGGAAACATCAGTTTTCTGTGATGATGTCATTTCCCTTTCTGTCAGGGCAGGCCGCCATCCAGCCTAGTGTTGTGTCACTGCACAGAATACAAGTCATCTGTCATTGGCCTGTGATGCTAATGAAACCCAGATGTGGCACTCCTCTGGTTCCACTGGACCACGCCCCCTTTACCCTTTGTTGTCACATCAGTACAGTACCCAGAATCCCGCTGTTTATTTTGGTTGTCCTAGTGATGGGGTACTGTAGCTGAGATGAAAGAGGAGCTAGAGATGATGGGGAGAACAGAAGTGGACAAACAAACTCACGTATGCGTGCATGTACACGCTGATTACCTCATTGGCTAGTTGGTTGACAGTCAGTCGCAGTCCAGTCGTGTTTCAATTTTGTTCTCTGTAGGCCATTTGTATGGATTCTGTGACCCCAGACGGTCCACTATTAAATTATTATTTTGGCATTCTTTAGGAATGATAAACATAGGTCATTTTTATATCATATTAGACTTTTTTATTTCAAAATGCATTTTCAGAAGTCTTTTTAGATTTGTATTTTATCTCATTACTTTTTTTTTTTACTTCATAATGTCATGAATGTTTTCATGACAACATTATTTACTTATCTTAAAAGTACAATATGCAAGATATTTACTGTATTAAATCATAAAATGAATATGCTATATCATCAGTTTTTAAGGAAACATGCTCACTTGAAATATTTGCTTGTTGACAAAAACCCGAAAAATGTTATTTTCACATTTACCATCTGGCCAGTCTCTTTGTTTACAGTATGTTTTGGCCTTTGTTATTCTGATCAATTAGTTCCCTGTTCGATATCTGGGGTTGCCAGGTATGAAACAAATTTGCGGCAAACACAGCGCACTACAACGATGGAAGCAAGCGACTGCAGCAGTTTGACAGAGATGGACTCTACCAGACCTAAGAAGCCTTGTCCTTTTTCAAAGAAGACTAGCGACCTGAAACGTTCAAAAATACGGATAAATATTGGAGATGCATTTGAAAGATGGAGACTGCTTAGGATCAAAAAGGATTTTAATACTGATGCTGAGTTGGCTAATTTTCTCCTGAACAGGTAAGCATTGACAGAGTAGAGCTAGCTGGCATTCAGACCAGCCAGGTGTGTTTGGACGTTTTAACTCTGATAGACAGAAACAGGCGTAGAGATTAGGTAGACACACACACACACACACACACACACACACACACACACACACACAAAAGCGATGTTACAGCAGCTGGGAGAGTTTCATCGTTTATAGTGCACAAACTCCATCTTGAAAGTCCTCAGTTTGAGTGGTTTTTGATGGCTATCAGTCACCGGAGGAGACGGGGGTTTGGGGGTGGGGCAGTTTATGAAAGGTGCTGACGGTGTGTTTAGTTCAGCTGCCCTACACAGTGGCAGCGGTTGAGAGATTAATTAAAAAAAACCTAAAACCAAATTGGTGCAGAAATCACATAATGGAAATGCTACTGCCAGCAAGTCTAATGCAACACTGACGACTGTTTTATACAATAAAAACAAATGCCCATAACAGCAGCAGCTGCCGAGGCAGGGCAGTGGCAACTGCATCAGACACCAGCAGGTCAGTCGGGAAGTGACTAGCTGCCGCTGCCACGAATTGAGCCAGCCCTTTCTCTGTGTTTATGTGTGCTGGATGTAACCTCTATGAAACAATCTTGATCACTCTGATTTACCGTGTATATATCTTGACCAGTGTTCTCTCTCTCTCATTACAAACCAAACTAAACTTCTTCGTGTCACTATTTTACAGTGTAAATTGCGAGTCAGACTCAGATTCAGATTTAGAAGCTGATTCATGAAATAAACAAAGCCAGAACACAACAGGTATAGTATCAGAGTTTAGATAGTTATGTTTATGTTTCATTAATAACTAATATTAAACATGTTGTGGTTTATAGTATCATCATATCTGTGAATAGAATCAGAACAGTTTAAACAGTTTTTCCTTTTTGCTAAAAATCATCCATCATCATCTATAGCCACTTATCCTGGGTCACGGTGGGGCTGGAGCCTATCCCAGATGACTTTGGGCGAGAGGTGGGGTACACCCTGGACAAGTCACCAGCACATAACCATTCACACTCACATTCACACACCTGCGGGCAAAAAAGTGCATGTCTTTGGACTCTGCAAGGAAGACGGAGTACCTGGAGAGAACCCACGCAGACGTGGGGAGAACATGCAAAGTCCACACAGAAAAGGTTTGAACCAGGAACCTTCTTGCTAAAAATCATATTATAAATTATTGTGTATTGTCTCTGATAAATAAATTATTATTATAATATTCTGGTGCAGCTTACGGACACTTAATCAACTATTAAGATTGTCTTCTTGCTCGTCTTTTTATGATGATGAGACTTTTTTATATATTATATTATATATATTTTTCTTATATAACTTTTGTCATTCATGTACAGAGAGAGCAGGGGAAGAGCATGTATGTGTTACTGACATGTATATCTGAAGAAATAGATGTTAATCTACATTTGTCCATGTGACTGGAATATTTTTTTTTACCAGCCAAACAGAAGTTTTGTGTTGTAAAACATTCCATTAAAATGGGTGAACATATAACATGTATGTAAATATAACAATGAAACATGTCTAAAAATAACCAACATTTTCATGGCCTTTGATAAGAATGGGTGCTTTTATTTTGAAATTTGCAGTCAGTGTTTTGAAATAGTCAGTGATCAGGAGTGTTGTAGCTTTGCAGGGGCTGCTGCAAACCTCCTGCCAACAGAACAGTGATTAAACAGAGCATATACAGTCATATACTGTAGAGGCACACTGTGTGTATAATTCTAATAGTCTTTTAGGTCCTTTTACCCTCAGCCAGGAGGGTCAGTATCTACTACTGTGTCTACTGTGCCGGGCTGGAAAATCATTCACAATTAATAAGAATAAACACTGTCACCTTGTAACACACCATGCTGCCACACACACACACACACACACACACACACACACACACACTCTGACTTCCCTAATTGTAACCATCTGTACAGTTTCTAACATGCAGAGTGAAAGGACCACCATCTTCCAGTCATGTCCTTCCATCCATACCTGTCACAACTAAACACTTCCTGTCAGGGTCAGGTAACCAATGGAAACATGGCGGTTGGCAAGGAAAGTAGTTTCTGCCTCTCTCTCTCACACACACACGCAGTCACATCCAATCTTTCACTAGCAACTCTCCCTGACATCAAGCTAAGTAATCTCAGATGCGCGCACACACACACACACACACACATCACGTATGGTGACACACCCGTACCATGACACTGACAAGCGGCGAGATAAGCACGACATGTCATGGCCTAACCAAAAGCAACCGCTGCTTTAAACCAAAAACAACTGTGTGTGTTTGTAGGATGCTGGGATGTTTTTGGCCTGGGAGGGAAACCAAGCCCACGGACAAACACTGCCAGGGCTCACGAACCCTGACGTCAGCATGATAAACTTGCCATGGTGCACTTCAGAGGGCAGAAAGGGCTCTGACCTTTTATTAGACATCATTTGATCTGATTTTCACTGTCGCATTGCTTGTTAGATAGATGATAGATTAAAGAATGTACATTACATACACTGATGCAGTTCTGCATGCTCAAACTAAACATGAAGTTAAATGAAATATTCTTGTTTGATTTCATCAAACCTGAGTTAAGCCTGGTTTTGATGTGAATCTGATCGTTTCAGGCAGATGCAGGTTAAATAGAAACACAACTAATCCTCTTTGTGAATGACTGTTTGACCAGTTCTTACACTAACAGGTCTGACAGCTAAATTGTCCACCCACTCTCATGAAGGAGCAGGTGTCCACCGTGTGTGTGTGTGTGTGTGTGTGTGTATGAGTGTTGTCCAGAGCTCTCAGACCTTCTTAACTCCTGGACGTTTTTGCACAAATGTAAATGAAAGCTGCATCCTTAATCTCATGTAATTGTGCCAGGTAAAGCATGACATTTATCAGCCATTTTGGATTTTCAGCTGTGATTAACTTGACTTGGTTACCTGTCAAAGTCTGTCATATAAACTAGATTGTAATGGGATAATTGTGTGAGAGAAAACTAAGTGGTCTAAAACAAAGCATCCTTTCAATGTAAAGTCTTAGTGCCACAATGTTGAACACCAAAAAGAGCTAATGCCCCCACCCCAAATAAACACCCCTCCTTATTCTCTCTTAATAGATCAGCAGATGCTGTCTGCAGGAGTGCTGTCCTAAATCCTCCAACACCATGAAGAGGGCTGGATTAGGGAGCAGTGGAGTGGAGGGGTCTGCCACAATGGTTAAAATTAAAATAGTCAGCTCTCTGGTGGAACAAATATTTCAACAAAGTATTAGATTTGTTTGCATATTTTTATTCCTAAACATTAAAGTATGGCTTTACATGAAAATGAATGTTAGATAAAAAACTCAACAATGCCAATTTAACATATACTTAAACATCAAAATGCCTAAAAGTCTGGTTGATTCCTGCGTTTTTTTGATGACACCTTCCCAAAGACCTGAGGCCTCATTTATAAAACAACTTATGATTAGTTTTAATCTTGCGTATGTCTTTCTCATTTATAAAATGTTATGTTAACATGGAAATGATCTTACCTCTCAACAAAGTTTGGACTTCTAACTTTCAAACAGTTAAAGGTGTGAGGTGTTTTAAATTAAAAACAGGATGCAAAGTTGTATGAAGAGTGAGTCAAATCCACTTTTCATTGTTTGGTCCACTGAATGATACAGTACATGTTCCCTGGCTTTAATTTCCTCTGCCATTGTTATGATCTCTTCTTCCAAAAAGTTTGTTTGTCTTTTTTGCTCCATTTTGGTGCCTTGTGTGTGAGCAAAGAGGACATCGCTGATTGTACCCTGATCACAGGTGTGTATGTTACAAACGGACTTCTTAGAACCTGTGTAAGAAGTTTTTTATTTATACTATTAGAAATTATTTTCGGCATCCAGCATTAAGACGCCATTGCACGTTATATATTTTTTTCGGATCCAGGATGTGAGTTGAACCCATGTCTCTTGCTGTGAGAGGTCAGTGATAACCTGCCTACCTCAGTGCAAGAGGACTGCACGTTTGTACTGAACTTTTATCTTATCTATTCAGAAGCCTCAGAGAATTTTTACATGAATTAAATGAACAATGCCAGAATGTGAGTGTGCAAAGCTGAGTGCAGACATCCATTGTGCCTTTTACAAAATGCTGAATTATTTCACAGAAATGTGACATTAATATTGTGTAAATTCCAGCTCAGGCACAAACAAAGCTTTTACTGTTACAGCAGACTGAGGGATGTCTGGTTTTGTTTGAATGTTCTCAACAATAAAAGACACATTTTAAACTCTAAACAAACATGTTGGTGACTGAAACACAGTGTCATCTCGCATTTTACAGTTATACTGCTCCACATGTTTTATTTAATCAAAGTACTAAACAAGAGGAGATGATCAGATAGATATAATTACAAATGAGTTTTTGGGCTCAATTTCTAAATGCGTTTCTATGTTGCTGATTCCTTCAGTTTTCAGATTAGTGAGCCTGTTTTACACTTTCCTCCTCGAGGTTAAACCCAGTCCACCCCACACATCTATGACATTAAATTATGTCCTATAGACCCACTTTAGAGGTCTGGGGGGGGGGGCTGAGGGATCGGGTTGCAGACGTATGCACAGATAAGACCCAAAGGGATTCTTGCTTTGCCATTCACAAAGTGCCCTCTGAGAATGTTTTCATTCATGCCTTTTTGACCCCCGGTCTTTGCTTAGCCGTCGTCTTCACTTAAAGTCTGACAGGGTAATCATGGACAAGGGGGTGCCCTCGAAATTCAAGAGCACTCTCTGTTTTCTGTGTTTCTTAAGGACACATTCAGAGTAGATATAAACGTTGGTTCAAAAGTCTTAAATTTTAGAGATGAAGGACATAATATAACATATTATACAAGAATGAGTGTGTTTATTTATACACTTACATACTGAATGTTACTTCAATGTAACATGAAAAAAAAATCAGCTCATTTAAAACTGTGTTCTAATCTACTCTGAATTAAATCAGTGAGCTGCTGTGTTGCTGAGGTGCCCTGGGTGCTGCTGGTCAGACGGTATGGATGTCTAAATAAATATAATTCAGTCCTCTCTCAAAGCCAGACCTGTGCTGTGTTCATAAAGTCCCTGATGGCAAGAAAGGAAAAGACGAGGAATACTGATAACAATGTCAACGTCTCTCACAGAAAAAAAATGACTTTATAAGAAGATTTGGTTTTCTTAAAGCATTGCACTCTCACTGAGCTGTGATCAATATTTAGTTTTTTTTTTTTTTTTTTATGAGCCTGAATTGAAGTTTACACCTTGATAGAGATGAAAAGATTCTGGTTTAATAATCAAACTGAGTCAGTGCTTCAATATGTTAAAAAAAAGAAAAAAAAAAGATAGATACAAAAAGAACAGAGAGAAAAATAGTCATAATCATCATCATGCTCTAAATTCTTGTACCTCTGGGGCGGGTCCGTTCGGGCCGTTCGTTGGTGGGAGGTGCACCGCGCTCTTTTAAATGACAAGAACAAAGTTGGAGCTCTGTGGTGGACAAAGTCTTCAAGAGCTGGAAGAGAGTGGGTGGACAAGCAGGAGCACAGAGGACTAATAACATCAGGTCACACATCAGGCTCCCGGTGTGCTGCTGTGGAATAAAAACATCTGGATGAACGGGGATGTACCGGAGGAGCCGGCAGATGTTTCACTGAAAATGTTTAACTCTGTCTCCAACAGCCTGGTGAGTGGATTGAATGAACAGATGTATTTTACAAGGGTTTCATTAAGTCGCATAATATTGCTTCTGCAGCACAAAATGGAGGCACGTTTTTATTCAACTTGAATCGGTTTACAGGCTGGGAGGAACTTTTCTCATGTCGCAGATATTGTTTTGCACAGTTAACTTTATTTTCGTTTAGATTAATTTCTCAGAACTCATTTACTTTTACACAAGCATTTTCTTTATTAATTTTGGGGTGTAAAATATTTAGAACATGGAGGCCTTTGGTAGAATTAAGTCTGCTAATAAAGAAGTGGAAATCTAAGTATTAATGGTCTAAACTGCCGATAATTATGCAGCTATTAGTGTATTAACATAGAAGTGACATTAACATTGTCATGGTTATAGTAATATAGGCTATTATTGTATTTAGCTACATTTATTTAGAGGTCATAGAGGCCAAATACAGGGGCAGAGGTTCCAAGATTTATTGTTTAGGTTTAGTATTATATTCCGTGCTCTCTTAATGAGGTTAATTAAATATCGAAACCTGGCTTACTGTGCTTGTATTAATATATTGATTATCCACCCAACAGCAAAAGCAGCCTATCTCTGACTATTGTAATAAAACTCAGTTATTCCAACAGCATCTTCTGTCCAAAATGAAGTGATGTTCGGTTAAATATGTGTTTTCCGGTTATTATTTCGATAGTGGATAGGCTGGTCTGCTCGCACCAAAATAAAATGAAGATGTTGCTATAGACAGTGTTCGAAAAGTCAGTATTGGTAAATGTGTGAGCAGAGTTTGGACAAACGTAGGTGAATCTATGAGAAGCATACCGAGGCAGTAAACTCACCTGCTCTTCACCCGGCTGATAGCTCGTTATCTTACGCACGTGCGCGGTAATTAGTGAAAAGGACATTCAGCTGTGCGCGAGGCCGATCTCCAAAACAGTCCATGTAGTATTTCATTACTGTACACAAGAAGACATTATTATTAAGAACTACTAAAGAGCCTACAGACTTCCATGACAATATTAACATGTGGGCCGTAGGCCTTTGGCAGTACGTTAATAAAATAAAGCACAAAATGTCGAATAAAAAGTTTGGACGTAATATAAGTGCGTGCGATGATGACTGCGGTTGCCATGGAAAAATAATTGGGACTTTACAGGGTCGTTATTGTGTCCCGCTCATCGGTCCGGAGTTGTCGCTTACACCATGTCGGATGAAGAAAGACGAACGACGGAGGCTGTTTTCTCGCCTACCCGGTGCCAGTTCACTCCGCTGCAAGGAAGTGTTTTTGTCGACGCAGTGGGTGTTTTCAATATCAAACGAATATCAATGTCATTTTATAGTCTGTAAAGTGTCATGGCAGAATGGGGCAAAGCTCGCGTGACTGTATGCGCACCTCAAAGTGCCGCCAAATAAATCAAACATTTGAATGTTTTACTCTTATAACGTCTGTCTGAATACGGACTGTTATGCTAGCAACAGAAACAGAACAGCTTCGTTTAGGATTTTCCCTAAAATTTCCGGACCTCATTGACAGACTGTCTAATTACGTGATTTAATGAAATGAGAAGTTTTCATAAGCGTCGCACTGTTGCTCCTGACAGGGTTCCTCTGGGCCTGATGATATCTTCGAGGAGGACTGCTACTCTCCGTCCTCCCTCTCCTCGACCTCCTCTTCCTCCGTCCCCACCGTGACCTCCCTGCAGGGGAAAGCCCTGTGCACCTCCTGCGGCCTGGAGATAGTGGACAGATACCTGCTCAAGGTCAGACTCCCACTGTATCATTGACAACACTTTAAAATTAATCGGACATAGTACTTAATATGGGAAAAAACAATATCTAAAGGGTCTTTATGTGTATAGCTTCATGGCCTTATCTGTCTTTAAAGTGTCACTTGTCTGTGTTTTTATTTATTTAATTTAGACGCTTCAATTTCACTGCCTATTTTTCTTGAACAAAATAATAATACAATTTTAGCATTAATGTAGTCTGAAGAATATTTTTAAAGCCTGTTTGTTTCACAAATTCATCAGAATTTTTGAAAACATCAGAAATCTGATGTTTTCAAAAACAATTATTTTGTAAATTTGAATATATAAATTTAGATTTATAAATTGCTAAGTAACACCATTTAAATTAAAGACATAGCTGAGTTTTACACAAATGCACCAGAGTGCACAAAACCCGCACTCAAATTGTTTTTGGTTAATGTTGGACGATGGTATCCTCATAATTGCATTTCTTGATTACAGATTATTTTAGTGTTTCTAGTGTTTCTAGTGTTTCTCTCATAAGTGTATGTATGCTAAGGAGCTCATAAGAATGGTGGTTATGGTGAATCACTACCTCTCAGTCATTCCAGTGAAATAAATGTCAAGATTTTCAGCAACCTTCAGTCTTCAGTTATACTAAATCTACTGTTAAGCAACGTTTGAAATTGCGAGTCATATTTTGTGCTCCTTTCTTTTGTCCACCTCAGGTGAACAACTTGTGCTGGCATGTGCGCTGCCTCTCATGCAGTGTGTGTAAGACATCACTGGGGCGACACGTGAGCTGCTACATCAAGGACAAACAGGTCTTCTGCAAACTCGACTACTTCAGGTGAGTCAGACCCAGAACAGTTTTACAAATGACAAAACCCTCTACATAATATGCAGAAAAAAAGACACATTGATGTGTCTCTTGTTTTTATAGCAGTGATAAGTCAGTCATTTTATTTGTGTAACCTCCCAGACTAAACATTTCACCATATCATGATTAATAATGGTGACATGGTTCCACATGATCCATCTGAAAACAAAGATTTCATGTGGTCTGTGTTTGTGTTCAGTCAATTGAGCTGCCAAAAAACACAGGAAGAAAGAAAATGTGTTGTATTACACATGTTCTGTTAATGAGGGAACGTGAGGACTGTGTGCTGTCTGTTTGAGGTGCGTGGTCATGGTGGACAATGTTATGGCACCTACTTTCATTTGGTACATGGTACATGTTTGGGGCACACATCCACTCCTCATCCTGTACTGGAGCAATCCAGGCTGTGTTTGTTTGTTGATAGCTTCATATGCAACACATTCTAACACACGTAATAAAGGGTGGAGAAGCCCTCTGTCACTGAATCGATTTTAATAAATTATTAAACAGCACAGACTGGGAGTCAGTGTAAATAGTGGCAGAATTAAACTGGTTGAGGGAAAGTGGGTGTAACTTACTTAGTTAAATAATCCTTATATAAAAGAGATACTCTATCATTGATCGATTACCTGATCACAACTCCTCTCACCTCACCTAAACTTCAATGACTATATGTTCACATATTCTACCTCCCGTTTCCCGTCTTTCTTCAGGAGATATGGGACCCGCTGTGCTCGTTGTGGCCGTAACATCCACTCTAGTGACTGGGTGCGTCGGGCACGAGGCAGCACCTTCCACCTGGCCTGTTTTTCCTGCACCTCTTGTAAGCGGCAGCTATCCACTGGGGAGGAATGTGGACTGCTAGAGAACAGGGTCTTCTGCCGGCCACACTATGACATTATGATGGAGAATATCAAACGTGCTAAGGAGAATGGTGAGTATGTGGATGGGATAGATGACAGGATATCTGCCTCTGGTTTCTGCTGACACTCCCTGATTAATCAGTATAATTCAGACCTTGTTATTAACCCACTGTGATACTGTGGTTGCTTAATTTTTTTTTGATACCAAAAACATTGATGCCAGATACTCATGTCATACATCAAATATTTAGAGATAATATAGATATAATATAGAATATAATTAAATTAGACACACAACCAGTTTAAATGGAATACAAAAGTAAATGTGCTGCAGTGATTTTAGCAGTCGTTTGAATATTTATCATTAAAACCCTCTGAAATGAAAATAAGACTGCTTCAGCCTAAACATGTCTCACCTAAAAAAAAAACAAAAAACTGAGGCCCACAGAGCTTCTACAGAAACAAACCCATCACATGTACGTGAACCACAACCTGGTCATGCAAGGGTTTCCCTGCAGTAAAGGAGACTGCTGACGGTGCAGACAACACTCGTCAGTGATCATATTCTTTTCATTACTACACATCCAGCAGACCCATCATGTGTCACATATGCAAGTAAAATGCCAACACACATCGGTACTGGAGAACAATATGACCTGACCTTCTGCAAAACAAAACCACCTGCATGTGTATTTGATGTCACTAGGTCAGACTTGGAGAGCCTCATCTGAGACATTTCAAAATGGTAATTTTTTTTTTAATTATTTTTTTTTTTTATAGAGGATCCAAAAGAGGATGAAGAGGTGACAGACAAAGATGAATCCAGCACCATGCCCAGACCCGCAAAAAGGGCCAGGACTAGCTTCACTGTTGACCAGTTACAGGTGTGTGTGTGTGTGTGTGTGTGTGTATTTAATGCTGCTGCTGGACAGGTTGTCTTGTTTCCCTTTCAATGAACACTTTATCTTGAACGCTG
This sequence comes from Protonibea diacanthus, assembly GCA_028641955.1. NCBI lineage: Eukaryota > Metazoa > Chordata > Actinopteri > Sciaenidae > Protonibea > Protonibea diacanthus. The sequence continues at coordinate 4,797,839 of CM053988.1, read as the reverse complement.
CTATTGGGTTACTGTGGTTTCCTACTAAAGTGTGTCTGATCAGACATACGATACAATGAGTAGTAGGGAATATGTGCCTACACCTCACTATGACACACATTTGATGTGTTCATTTGATTCCATTATTATATTTCAACAAGCTGAAGAAAAGAGTTAGTAATACAAAACAGAATTAAAAGGAGAGTACATGTTTAACTCCTGATTGTTTGTGTTGCTCTGTGTCAGCTGATTGTGTCAATGTGTAGAGTCAAATGTAACAAACAAATGTAGGAGCCAGTGACACCCGGACACCTTGTTGTGATGTTTTCTGCCCTCTAGTGGCAGCAGTAGCTAATGCATTCTATCTGAACAAATATCACTATTCATTGCCACTTGGTGGTCCTGACCCCCACTGGGGGTTGCCAAGGCTTCACAGGGTGTCTCTTGATTTTAATGGGTGTAAGAAAACATTTTAAAAATAAAAAACCCTATCCTGTCACATTTATTTAAAATGTGACAGGATAAGATCACAATGAAGACCTGAACACAAGCTATAGTCACAGAGCCATCACTGTGGTTCTTTCAACTTTTTAAATGCAGGGTGAGGCTGTTTGGCAGAGAACAGTTGCCAAGCATTAGAGAGAAGACAACACTGAATGTGTAAAGGAAAGTACAAAAAAGTCCCATTAAGTACATAATACAGAGGAACAATTGTATAAAAAGCCACACTATGACATGATGGAGAATATGAAATGTACCTAGGAGAATGTATGTGGATAGGATGGATGACAGGATATCTGCCTTTGGTTTGTGCTGACACTCCAGGACAGCTGCAGCCCCCCCCCCCCCAAAAAAAATATCAGGAAAACTCATCTGATGCAGTGTTCAGGAAATAATCTGCTCAGAATTCATCTAAATCAGTCACTTGACACAAACTTCCTGCTTGCTATCACTAATTTGGGGTAATTGTACAGTTTATCAGTTGTTCTGTTTATGTTATTCATTGACTACAATATGAAATATTCATAAAACATGTCATAGACCATGGACAAGTTTGGGAACCAGTGGTCTAGACTGTTATCACAACATTATCAACTTTAATATTTCAACCATGTGCCCATCTGTCATCTACATTTGCAGGTGATGCAAACTCAGTTTGCTAAAGATAACAACCCTGATGCTCAGACCCTCCAGAAACTGGCAGAGAGGACTGGACTCAGTCGCAGGGTTATTCAGGTAAGCTCTTAAACGACATTTTGACTGAGGAGCTGACTTCAGCAGTTGGTCAGACAAAACAATGATTACTTTGTACTGTGAAGCTTTACGACTCAGAGTCAAGTCCAGTTGGACTCAAGAGGATAAGACACTCAAATTTTGTTTATCAGTGCACAAAAATAATGAAATTCAGCTACTGGCTAGATTTTTTACAACAGCTGGCAAGTTTGTACTAACAGCCGTGTTTCTGGAAAAACAACATATTGTAAAGTGTTCACATGCATCATAATGAACTTAGAGAACTCTGATTTCCCTTCATGTTGTTTGTTAAATCCCCAGGAGTTCTCCTTGTCCACTATGTTTCATGCACAAATAATGTTTAGTTTCATATTTCTGAGGAACCAGAAGGAACCGCTCGGTCCAGACCAGTTCTCAATCCATTCTCCTCCATCCAGGTTTGGTTTCAGAACTGTCGAGCTCGTCAAAAGAAATACATCAGCCCAAATCCTGCTCCCTCAACCATGATGACATCACTTACTCCTGGTCAGCTGACACCACCTTTGATGGAGGATCTGCAGTACACAACCTATATTTCCCAAGATGCACCCCTCCTCACTACACTGACTTATATGGATGGTAAGAAAAATAAATATAGTAAATAAATGACAGCATTGTCTATTAAACATGTGCAAAACGATGTGAAATAATTTATTTAAATTTCCCCAGTCCAAACTCCAGACACACTTCTGCTGCAGCCGCTCATGTCCCATTCACTGACACAACTGCCAGTGAGCCATGCCTGAGCTGTTACCTGCCTCCTGAGAAACTGAAGACAATGATTGGCTGATGGGAAGATGCAGAGGAAATCAATCTCTTTAATTTAAAAAGCTCCTGTGAGGACTGGATGACTTTAATTCATAATATCCAGCAAAATAACAGTAATTCAATGAAACGACTTGTTTCAGTGCCTAATGTGTGAGCAGACACTTAAAAACTGAATTTAACTTCATTCAATCAACAGATTCACAGATGAGAATGTCAAATATGGGAATATGTGAGATGAACTTTTTGTTAATACGTATGTGTTATGAATTTCTTTGTATTTAATTTATTTGGAGAATATAATGAGATAAGGCACTTTGTTGGAAAATGATGTAAATCTAAAAAAAAAGTATAGATTTGGTTTTCAGTTAGATTTTAGAGTTTATTTTAGGATGTGTTGGATGTAAAGATGATGTCAGTTTGGGCACTCGGGAAAAAAAAACTGTATAAACATAAGGATTGGTTCATACAGCAAATTAAAACCACTGAAGATCATACATACTCTCCTGTTCTGTGCCAGGCTTTGACAACAAATGTGTTTGAACATCAAGTGACATGTGACCGTCTTCTTCTTGCAGTGCCCAAATCTGCTGCTCTCAAAACGTCCACACATCTAACTTTGGATGAACATTTGTGAAGATGATTTTCAGTAGAACGTGTGTTAAACACAGACTAAAAGCAATACAGTGTGTACATGTTTCCTTAGATTATGAAGGCGACCATAGAAGCCATGTACTGTATGGACTGCACTCTGGGAATAGATGGACTTTCACATTTAATATTTGACATACTAGAAATTAAAGTTCATGGCTGCACCACAAAGCGTTGCTTATTTCTTTACTTTGTGTTCTTCAAAGATGCTGCAACTTGTGGAGTACAGTTTGAGATATTTTCAGTTTTTCTAATGAATTCACCTTTTTTCCACTACAGTCATCGTCGTTTAGCTGATTAGATTGCAGATTAAGACTTTACATACAAAACAGATGATCAATGAATAAATGATGATGCAATACAGATTAAATTACCCAATAGGTCATATTATTGATACAGAATAAGTCAGTACAGTGTTCAGTGCAGAAAACAGACAACAAACATTTGCAGGTAACAGCTCGAATTTCAACTTCAAAAAAAAAAAAAAAAGATGATTAATCCTGCTAAGTCAGCATGTAAGCATTTATATTATTTACAAATGATCTTTGTTTTATATGTTGACCATAATGTTTCATAGAAAAAAAAGCTTTTATCCCTCTTGTCTTCTGAAGTGTTTCAGTCATCTCACACATTGTAGCTCAGTGTTTTGGATTTATTATACAGGGAGGTGAAGTGGGCTCCTGTCTAAATGCTACAGGCCTTTGGGAACATCTATCAAAATATGAAACTCCATGTGAGCACAGACAGGAAAAACTTTTGAACAGTTGAAATTCCTTGTTAGGTCACAAATAAATATCACAAAAATAGTACAATAGATGGTAGATTTAACAGAACATGCCCAATTTGATCATGTTTGCCCTGCTCTTGGCGTCAATCCAGCGCCCTCTGATGGATAAAAAGTGCTATTAAAAGACGAATCTTAAAGACAGCTTCATGCACACAGGAGTGCATTCTTGGTAAAAAAGTAAAACTGCAGATTTCTTTGGTGTAAAAAATATGCCATAAATATGTGCAGAGTTTCTAATATTATCTCTTCAGAAACCTATGTTTGATATTACACATGTTATGGTCGCTACATGTAATGCAATGACGTAATCTCAACTTTTATTTTGAAAACACACTGGCCGGAAGTGGCGTTTGGCATTTGGCATGCGCATAATAATACCGAGGAGGAAAAGCAGCAGCGTTTCAGCGACCGCATTAAATTGTAAACATTAGGAACCCGGGCGACTTCGCTGCGTCGTTGGGATGGAAATATAAGGTAAAGCCTGCCGGAAAGCTTTCTGTCACTGTCAGCTCGGACTGACGTTAACTTACTTATCGTTAGCATTCCAGTTGAACTTCTAACATCAGTCCGACCTGATGCTCAGACTCTCAGGCGGCCACAGACACCCGACATGACGGCTAATGAGGGGCTGTCTTCACTCGCTTGTGTTTCGTGTTCTTTGGTTGTGCTGCCTCACTGTGTTGTGTGTGTTGTCTGTGTGTTGTGTTCAGGGTCGCCTGTGGATGTCCTAACGTTACCACAGAGCTAGCGATAGCACATAGCGTTCCCAGACATCCTAACTCGTTAGCTAGCAGTTAGCTCGTTGGTTTTCAGACTCCTGCGTGAACACAGATGTTCCCAGAAGCTCACATTCTTCCCATTTAGCTTATTGGTTTCTGCCACAACCACCCATAAACCTAACTGTAACCCAATTCTTCCCATGTCATTGGAAAGTGTGATTAATGTTAGCTAACGAGCTAACTGGCTTCACATCCGGATCTGTCTGCTGAGACCGCTAACAACAGACAGTTAGCTCCAGACTTTACTAACCATACTTGCCAGCCATGCATCTTAAAAACAAGCCAGCCACAGGGTGTGTGTGTGTGTGTAAAGGTTGTCGTTAAACTGAGTGATAGGACTGACAGTGGGTGCTATTTGGACACAAAGCTGTCGGTACTGGTACGTGAACATCTGATCCGCCGTGTAACAGGATCAGTATTGGCTTCCAGTTTCCCCACTGATCAATCCTGATCTGTGATCATGTTATCTGAACTGTGCTCCGGCTAACTGTGACAAGTGATTCATAAACACAGAGCGTGTTCAGGATCAAATGACCGAGTATTTCAACAACAGAGGGAGATGCCACAGTGTGTTATGGTGAAACAGAACAGGGGGACTCTAATAAACCCACTCACTCACACTTAATACAGATTAATGATGTGTGCCATTCATTCTCTTAACCTCACTGTACTGTACTCTAGTGTTTTATACAATAAGAGGAATCAAAGCACTCAGGTTTATTACTTAAATGTAAACAGGAAACTACCAAAGCTACCAAAAGAAGAAGGTGATTAACTTTATTGATTCGTCAACCAGTGCAACAGTTTGATCTCTGAAATGTGTTGCAGCTCAGCGTCGGTGTAGGGTTCAGGTACGTTTTTGGTACCGCAGGGAAATCAGAAATGTAGAAACGTTTTTCGCCGTTCATTATGAAAATGTAAACTTTCAACAGTGGTCGTGATTCTCACTCTAACGCTGTTTTGTATCAGCAGAGCGACACTGCCATGTGTCAAACACAAATGTCACTACCGCACTGTAAATATTCCCCCGAACAACTGCAGCTTGCACTCGTTCACGTCGGGCAGCACAACAGGTGGACATGCAAAATGCACACACGGAGGTGCAAGTACTTTGACCACATGCTTACATCCTGTTTTCTCTACAGCCTCACCAAAAAGCACTCCTGTGACATTAGTTATTATCTTTGGCATGGTCGACGCCGGCGTAAATGACTTAACGTGTTTTAAAAGTGTTTCCACGGAAACGCCCGACATCGGTAGAACAATGTGGGACACTACTTGTTGCTGTAACTAACCGGGAAATGTGAATGCTCCCATCCAGTGGATCATGGGATGTCTCGGGAGGCTCTTCCAGCTCCGGTCTTTCATTCGGATGACAGCAACACTAAATTAGATTGACTAACCAAGCTAAGATGACCAGCATGCTACTGCTGATAGAGAACGGCTGGTGTAGAGCCAAAACTTTCTGTTGAACCTCATGCTCTGGATTACTATTGTGATTGTTTGGGTCACGAGGCACACCAAACTGAACCGAACCGAACAGCCCGTACCAAACAGTACATGTACCATTGCACCCCCTGTTTGCAGGAGCTTGTAGTGTAATATGATAGAACTCGACAGTTGTGTGTTGTGTGGTACTTAATGTGCTTTACAATATATCTAACCCTGTTTAAGTATGTGTTGGCTGTGCTGTCAGCACATGATCACAGCCTCTCAATGACTTCAGAGTTGTTTGTGAGCCTGTCAAGAAACCTGTACATCATACACAGCAGGGTTTATTGCAGGGCAATGGTATTTGACTGCAGTGTGACAGGTGTACAGAGTAATTGTACAGGTGTGTCTAATAAACTGACTCTTGCCAGCATGCGCCTCAATCTGATCTCAGTCCAGCTTTCAACACGCAGTGAACTCAGTTTGAGGAAGCTGGAGCTCGTCGGTCAACGAACTGAGAGTGTTTCCTAAAAGAAGTTGTAAAATAAGATTCAAATGAATTCAGTTCATGAGTGTAGCAGTGTTTTCACCTTCTCTGATTTGTTGTGTTGCCTTTGTAGGTTAACCTCAAGGAGTGGAACCAAACATAGTTCTTCAGTGCATGGACGCAAAGCCAATGCGCAGGTAGGTGTGGCGTGAAAGTGTGAGAATGTACCCGATCCTGTAGCAGGATGAAAAATCTGATCTCTGGACTGTTAAACTACAATGTTCTCAGTCTTAATGCTTCAGCTGAGCAGGTGGGTGTCGAACGTCCACGTAAGCTGAATTTTTTCTTCTTTTATAACTGAAGAGAGAAAACTGTCCACTATAGTCATGAAGAAGAACGCACAAAGGAAAAGATAGCCCAACTCCTATATCAACATTCACTGTTCTCATTTTTGAATGTCTTTGTTCGTCATGTGTGAGGTGAACACATCACATTTCCACACAGTCAAAGCATATGGCCTGCTGAAGATGTAGTTATAATATCTGAATGCACCACACCGTGTCTCTCCTGTCGGGCTGCTCACAGCTCTGTCACGCTGGCAGGCACTAGACAAGGTTTGTACCAGCGCCCGGTTCAAAATTAGTTCAGCTGACTCCACTGACAATCGGAGCAGTTAGTTTTTTCTAGTCTGGCCATTTTGAGATGTTACCAGAGCAACGTTTGCTTCTAAATAAAAAGCCCAGCAGATCAGTGCTGTACACCTACAGTAGGAAGCGACAGATTAAAATGGACGGTCAGGATCAAGATCACCTGAACTCACATGACCTCGATGATATCATTGTTTTTCTTCCCCCAGCACCAGAGAACACGTCATAAAACAGTTTTCTCAGGCTGAGTCGTTCTCCTCACGACGAGTAAACTGATCTGCATGTGTAAAATAGACGGGGTGCCCCTTTAATATCAGCACAGTGTTGCCTTACAGGCTGTCAGACACAAATGTTGATTTATTGAAGGCCTGCTGTATTGGATTACATTCCATTGTATAGTGGTTTATGATTATTTGGTGGAAACTGAACACGATCGTTTAATGTTATTTGTGGTCGAAGCTTTGATAGTTTCCAAGTAGTCTCACCTGTAATGATTAGACCACACGTTGACATGTTTGCCTGGCACTGTGAACATGATCTGAAGTGAACCAGAACGATCTTGTGCCCACCGCTCTAAAAACACATAGACCCACACTGAGTGAGGGGACTGCTGTAGATAAGTTTACACTGGCTATCTAGGGGCCTGTGACCCAACTATATTTGGTTCAGCTGGTCCACACACACTGTGACAGTAGATGAGGTGTGTGTGATGATGGATTCACAGGTACACTGCCATAAATAATGAAGTAGCATTTTTCCAGATGGAGAATAGAGTGTGGCAGAGAGCTCAGATTAAAGACTATATTTCATCCATAATGGTCGTGAACTGCAGTAGCCTACAACAGCTTGGCTACTCAGTCATTCGTAGATCACAACATCCTACACACTCCATTGTTCTTTTACCTCCCCTGATTACAAAATCACATCTGAGCTGAGCACGACGAGCCGTTAAAACGTCCAGCCATTTAATCCTTGCTCCTCCGGTTGATGTTTAGGGCCACCAGCGCACGCCAAGACGCCACTGGAATGGACATCACCAGCCGCTGTACTCTGGGGGACCCCAACAAGCTCCCTGAAGGGGTCCCCCAGCCTGCACGCATGCCTTACGTCTCGGACAAACACCCGCGGCAGACCCTGGAGGTGATCAACCTGTTGAGGAAACACCGTGAGCTGTGCGACGTGGTGCTGGTGGTGGGTGCCAAGAAGATTTATGCTCACCGCGTGATCCTCTCCGCCTGCAGCCCTTACTTCAGGTACCGGGAGATGAACGTTGTATTCAGCTCACAGCTGGTACAAGACAATATATCTGAGAAGAGTTCAGGGGGAGAACATTTTTAGTAATATCTATTGATTTGTGTTCAGGGCGATGTTCACTGGAGAGCTGGCAGAGAGCAGGCAGACTGAAGTGGTTATCCGCGACATTGACGAGAGAGCCATGGAGCTGCTCATTGACTTTGCCTACACATCACAGGTAACAACAACAGCAGTGAACTGTGTTTCACTGATATTTGGCTTTAGAGGCTGGCGCTGTGTTGTTGCCACTCTTGGTGAGAGTGTATAAACTTATTGACCGCACGCAACACAAGTGACGCTAAGCAGCTAAATGTGTGCCCGCGACGCCTTTAGAAGAACCCACTGAACAGGTTTGAGTCACTCGCAGGTTGTTTGAACAAATACTAACAAGACAAGGAGCTCTTCAGATCAGCTGTTGGTCTGTGACAAAGTTCAAACATTTGAATTTATTTAATAAAATGTGCATTCATGACTTGGAGCATCAGCACAAACAGGACTTCCAGGAAAATGTGCCTCATTTAGACTTTTACATAATTTGTTTTACATAACTGAGTTACAGAGGATGTAATTAGGATGGTTTGACATTGATCAACACAAAGAAGGCTTACAAGTCTAAACCATCAGTTGGGTATGCTTATTATTTGTGTGTAATCAAGGTAGGTTTGACTACACAAAAGATCAGGGCTGTCTCTTTGTAGTTTCTGCGAGAAAACTGAACTTCAATTTAAAAGAACATTGCATTCAAATTCACAGCAGAGTTATTGTGAAGTTCCAGTCAGGAGAAGGATGCAACAACATTTCCAAGTCCTTTTCCCTTTATCCCTCAGAGTGCAGTTAGGTCTGTCATAAAAAATTCAAACAATGCGGTGAAGCTGTAAACCCGAGCATCACCGAGCATCCTGCAGAGGCCTGTAGAGACCGAGACGGGGCTGCAGGGTTCCAACCCGAAACTCTGCAGACAACACAGCTCTGCCTCACTAGTCGCAACTTCATGGCTATATGTGAAAATGTCCCGACCTCCGTTGCTCCTAGGTGACCGTGGAGGAGGGAAATGTCCAGACGCTGCTCCCTGCCGCCTGCCTCCTCCAGCTGGCTGAGATCCAGGAGGCCTGCTGCGAGTTCCTCAAGAGACAGCTGGATCCCTCCAACTGTCTGGGCATCAGGGCCTTCGCAGACACGCACTCCTGCCGCGAGCTGCTCCGCATTGCGGACAAGTTCACCCAGCACAATTTTCAGGAGGTAAGAAGTCACAGGGCTTCCAGAAATGCTGGTAAATAATGAAAGCACAGAAAACATTCACACACAACTTTTGCACAAACTTATTTAGACTCACAGTACTACCTGTGACTTATTAGATTTTCTTTTCCCGTCATGCTGCTATCAGAGCTGCTTTCTTTGTCTTTAGTCTTAAACACATAAAGTCCAGTTAGCACAGGAACATGTTTCCTTTGCACATAAACTGCTAACTGCTTCTTCCAGTGTCTGTTTACACACTGCAGAATGTCACACGCTAACACTTCAGTTGGCTGAGCTGCACACTAACACAGGTGTTGGTGTGATTGTCTGTTTGTCCAGTTTCACATGGATTGTAAATATGGAAAAAGCCCAGACGGTCTATTGACTCATGATAAAGAGAAGTGTGCTATCACAATACAGGAGAAGCATCACTTTTACAAGAGCTTCTTGGCTTCACACTGCTCTTCAGTATGCTGTAGTAAGCAGATTCTTGTAACAGCGGAAAGTGATGGGACACTCTTCTCTGTCTCTGAGGTTTTACACAAACCTCTTTTCGTTTGTGCAGCTTGTTGTGCATCAGTAATAACAATGAGCACAAAGATAAACTTCTTTAATCCTTCAGCGGTAATCCTTCTCTCAGGGATTTAAATGTTGATTTGCAGCTTGTGAGTCAATAGAAAGAGGAAACGGGCTTCAAGCTGAACTGTGGAGGCTACACACACACACACACACACACACACACACACACACACACACACAGGCAGGCAGGCACACAGACACTCTTCTTGTCTTTGCTGCCTTAGGACAAAGGTTACTGTCTTTTGATGGAACATGAAGAATTACAAACACTTTATGTTAAACGTGTGTTTAGTCTGTTGATCTACAAACTATACATCAGGCATTAATTATTACAACATAATCAGTATTAACAGGATGTCCACAGTTCCATCCACACAGACTTTCTTCCCATGTGTTGTCTGATTAGACGTCAGAGGAGGCAGACCGATGACTCACCTTATTCTTCACATGACCTCACATGATGTGGTGCATGTGATACGAACAGTTTTATTTTAGTTGTGGGGTTGTAAGTCTGATACAGATTGGAGCAGTGGTTGGTGAGTGTTCCTGTAGTCTTGGTAGAGATGCGTTCGTCTGCATTCGTTCTGTATTCACAGTCTCAGTAGCTTAAACAGCTACATCTGCTGGACTGAATACATCATTACATTTTCTTTAGTGCCAATCACAGAATCTTTATAATAGACCTGTTTCCAGGCAGACACAGATGGAGCTAATTAGTGTTAACGATGACCGGGTTCTGTTTAATTATCCCTGTCAGTCCTACCAGTGAGCTGCTTTAACACCAGAGTCCTGGAACTTGTTAAAGTAAACACGATGAAGCCAGTATTAATGTTTGAATTGCGTCTTTTCTTGGTATTCCATGTCAAGATGTCGCGATGAAAGACAGATAATGACGACACTGTAATTATGTGGTGTTGTATGGACTGAGGAGGACTGACTGTTCTGCTCTGCTGTCTTTAGGTAATGGAAAGCGAAGAGTTCATGCTGCTGCCGGCCAACCAGTTGATTGACATCATTTCCAGCGATGAGCTCAATGTGCGGAGTGAGGAGCAGGTTTTCAACGCCGTGATGGCCTGGGTGAAATACAGCATCCAGGAGCGCAGACCACAGCTCCCCCAGGTGACTGCAGTGTGCACTGCTAGTCTTTCCACTTGTTACTGGCACACGGTCCAGTCATGTGTTACATTCAGCGTAAAAACACTGATGAGGGGTTACTGTGTTCTTTAGGTCCTGCAGCACGTCCGACTGCCGCTGCTAAGCCCCAAGTTCCTGGTGGGCACCGTTGGGTCAGACCCCCTGATAAAGAGTGACGAGGAGTGCAGGTGAGCTTGTTCGTTCTTGTTTCGTCTTCTTATTTCATCTTCTAACTCCAAACAGTGAGAGGAGAAGCTTTTACATTGACATATACATCATACACTTGTTCTCTGTTGTTTCAGAGACCTGGTTGATGAAGCCAAGAATTACCTGCTGCTGCCACAGGAGAGGCCGCTGATGCAGGGCCCCAGAACCCGGCCGAGGAAACCCATCCGCTGTGGAGAGGTACTCTTCGCAGGTCAGTACCTTTTGGCAGTAGATTTGGCACCAATGTAGAACGTCTATCTTGCTGACCTTGTGTAAATTTAACATTGTCTCTCTTCCCTCACACCTCCTTCTCTTGTAGTTGGTGGTTGGTGCAGCGGTGACGCCATTTCCAGCGTTGAACGCTACGACCCTCAGACCAACGAGTGGCGGATGGTAGCGTCGATGAGTAAACGCCGGTGTGGAGTTGGTGTCAGCGTTCTCGATGACTTGCTTTATGCGGTGGGAGGTCATGACGGCTCGTCGTACCTCAACTCTGTGGAGAGGTGATCACTCGAGCTGTGTCTGGGGGTTTTCACTCAGGTTTTATGTTTCATGCTCTGCTTGTCTTTCTACTGCTAAATCAAAAAAAAATCTCTTTGGTCCACTTATCGTATCCAGATATGATCCTAAAACCAATCAGTGGAGCAGTGACGTGGCCCCCACCAGCACTTGTCGTACCAGTGTGGGAGTGGCTGTCCTCGGTGGTTATCTGTACGCTGTAGGGGGACAGGATGGAGTTTCCTGTCTCAACATTGTAGAAAGGTATCTGTCAGAACTTCCTGCTTCCTCTTGTGTCCTCGAGGTAGTTCAGGATGTCTTTATGATGAGCTGGAGAAATTCTAGAAGCTTCCCATACACTTAATGTTTGAACAAGACCAATCAGGGATGTTCTTCTTGTGCTTTAGGTATGATCCTAAGGAGAACAAATGGACCCGTGTGGCCTCCATGAGCACCAGGCGACTGGGTGTAGCTGTGGCCGTACTGGGGGGGTTCTTGTACGCTGTAGGAGGGTCTGATGGGACGTCACCGTTAAATACAGGTATGATACTGAGTCATGTGATGAGTACGATATTAAATTGACCCAACAAGAGGAAAGGTAGAAGCCTGTTATACTTGAATCTTCGTCCACAGCATAGAGTGACTCTTTCTCTCTGCTTTGGGTTTTAAAAAAATCAAACTTAATCAAATGACTGTTATCCAGATTTTTTGTGTGATGTTTGATAGTGACACAGGTCAAGGCTTCTCCTGTAGGGAAGTTGGGAAACATCTGAGGGCACTGGAAGACTTTCAAAGAGCTTCTTTAATTCCATGTGAGACAATACAAGCTGGGACCATCAGTTCAGAACTGCAACACAATGTATTTTTCAAACTGGTTTCAACATGTAATCATTCGGGGCTATTGCGCACTCTTAATGTCGGAGTTTGTATTGTTTGCCACTCATAGGCTCCGATTTTTGTTCTGACAATGTGATGGAAATGCTCACAGTGATAAAGCCTTTATATTAGAGTAAGATATTTCTTATTTAACCAGAAACATTTGTTTTATTTCTCTGTTCGAAGCCACCAGACTTCATTGATAAAAGCAGTATTTTGCCTCGTAACATCGTAACACTACATCGTAACACTAAATAAAAGTCAATATGACCTCATTTGTCTTTCCAACAATTACCACCTTTGGTTTGGTTGAAATAAATCCTTAAATCACAGAGTTCAATGTAAAATGTAATGTAAAAATGATTATATTAATTATATTATATTAATACATATATTACCTAAAGATGCCCCCATTAGTTACACAAACTTCAGAAAAGGGGGTCCAGGTTGCCCTACTCAAGATCCTGTTAACAAGTTCATCTCAGCAGTCTGTCTACTACATCGTTAATTCATTGTCAAATTGTTCTTTTTAGCTGTTATATTTAAATTTTCCCCTCTTTTATTTCTTCGGACTGTTCTCTCCTTCTCAGTGGAACGTTACAACCCTCAAGAGAACCGCTGGCACACGGTGTCTCCGATGGGAACCAGGAGGAAGCACCTCGGCTGTGCGGTCTACCAGGACATGATTTACTCTGTTGGAGGGAGAGACGACACCACAGAGCTGAGCAGCGCAGAACGATACAACCCCAGAACCAACCAGTGGTCTCCTGTAGTCGCCATGACGTCCAGACGAAGTGGGGTATGTATTTTTGTGGGGTTTTGTGTGGTTGATATGAGGTTAGCTTCAGTTACTGCAAAATCTACAAGAGGTTGTTACTAGTCAGTGGATGTCAAGGTACTGAAATGGTTATTAGAAAAGCTTTAATGTCTGTGTGTGTGTGTGTGTGTGTGTGTGTGTGTGTGTGTGTGTGTGTGTGTGTGTAGGTGGGCTTGGCTGTAGTGAATGGTCAGCTGATGGCCGTGGGAGGCTTTGATGGGACGACGTATCTCAAAACTATAGAAGTTTACGACCCTGATGCCAACACATGGAGGTATGTGCCACATGAAAAGCATTCCAATTTAATATTCTTATTTATTACGGATGTCTGTGCAACATGATTTAGACCTTTTCTACCTGGAAAAACACAGCAAGATCACATGAACACCAGGTGCAGCTTTCCATTTGCTCAGTATAATTTTCCTCAGTACAAATTGACAGTGTTTGTTGATGTGTACATAATTCGCTTCTGCTGTGACGTCAACCTTTTTTAAGTTGTCCTTCCCATTCACAGACTGCTCATGACGGCAGTCAGTATATGAAAACAAAACAGTTGTGATGGTTAGTTATCATCGACAGGTCTTAAAGCATTCAGAGTCTTCAGTCTCTGAGATTTTTGCCCCCACCTTTTACATTGGAGGTGAATGAATTTTTAGCCACATCCTGTGATAATCTCACTATCAGCAGTTATTTTGGAAACTTTCTATCAAAGAATCACGTCCACGGAGGTCTATAGATCACCATAATGACAATTCTTGTCATGTCAGTGAATCATATTGATACGTTATTGATCACTGGGGGTGGTCATCCTCTTAAACATCATGTACGCATCAAAATGTTAAAGTCACAGTACATCTTTTGACATAATTGACCCTTCATAAATCCCGCTCCTTTTCGCACTGTGCTCCAATCACTGTTTAACTTCGGTCAAGATATTCCGAGTACTGGCTCATGAAAATTAGCTTCTGGGCTTGTTCTGTGTCAGGGTTAGATCTGTGTTCATGAAAATGAACTGTTCCTTCATTTGATTCTCGCTCACTCTTTCCAGGTTATACGGAGGAATGAACTACCGCCGACTAGGTGGAGGGGTGGGCGTCATTAAAATGACTCACTGTGAATCCCACATATGGTAACACCAACCTCCCCCCCTTCCCCATGCCCTCCCCGCATACACACACACTCAAACACTTCTCATCACGTTGCTATGGATGCCTCTTTTCACCGACTCTCGTGCCTCCAAAAGAGACGCTGTAATTTATGCGAGGATGAGAATTAAAAAAGAAATATGTGGGTGGAGACGAGACGGAAAGAAGAACAAACTTTGAACTCTAGTTCATCCCCCACCCCACTCTGAGGTCATTAACTTTGGAATACCCTCGTTGTCTTCACTGATTGACCGCGGTCACCATGACGTGCACTGAGAGCAGAAGTCTACCAAGAACCATTAAGCTTCCAGTTTGGAGAGGACAGTCCTTCTCCAGGTTTTCACCCTCTGAGCCTCCCGGTCTGGGACATTTTGATTTTTTTCATGTGCGTGATGGCTGGAACTCAACTTGAGGGAGTTTAGCTTACATTTCTAAGGTTTAAGAAGTTCAGATGCGTCTGCTCTGATACACAGAGGAAAGCCTCCATCACCCCCCCTTGTCCTAAAAACGCCAGCTCCCAAATGCGGGCTGCCGACCACCGCCCTCATTGAGTTAACAAACAGCCAGTGGACCAGAGAACCTTCTGTTCAATGTGTGAGATCGATTGTTTCCTGGAGATACAGCATTGCATGCTGACTGTCAGAGGTAAATCTCTCATTCTTTTTCTACTTTTGCTTTCGGCTTCGAAGCACACATCTGACTGTGGCTGTTCTGTCTCTGGGCCTCATGTAGCATTAAACAGTAGGAAGCTGTCAGGCTGTTCTCTTCTGAAAGCATCTATACGTTCAGGCTGGATATCCACAGAGGAAAAACAGACTTTATAATGGGAAGCATTAGAAGGAAGGATGTGTCACTGCTACTCAACATTTTCTCAACAAACTTGCAGATGAATAAATGAGTGAGTGAGTGAGTGAGTGGGTCTCTGCTGCTGCACTTTACCAGTGGCTAATGTGTCTGTGTCAACTTTTGTGTTTGTAGATTTCAGTTCAGATACAGACGGTTTCATCGAGGTGTGTCGCTGGTTCATCGTTGGCTCCAGTGCTGAATCATAAAGGTTTCAGTACACTTCAAACTAACTCCAGGCTTCACGTTATCACACGTAGAAATGACGATGATGATTATACAGAACAGTAATGTAATTACTAAATGGTGAATAGGGATGTTCCTCACGGCTAATTTCCATTAAACATAAATTAGGAAATGTTCAGAAACAGTCAAAATTGAGCTGGATTAACTTTGTGAACAACAAAACATAGATGACATGACTTCGGTGATGATGTTCAGCTACAGAGGATAATGCACCACCTGTCAGACAGCAAGCTAACGTTACGTTAGCAGCAGTAAAGTGGCTGCATAAAGATGCCACAGTGAAGTGCTGTTGTACCGACTGATATTTCTGGTGTCGACTAGTGAAGGTACCAACATTTAGTTGACTCATTGCGTGCAACCTCAGTGGCAACACTCGAAGGTCGGCTGTGATAGCTTCCACAGGGCTGCGTCACGCTTGTTGTAGCCTCTTTAGGTTGTACGAAGATAAAAAGAAGTTGTAAAGTTTGAACCCTGTCTCCTTTCACACATTCACACACCTGGTCAGTCGTCGACATTGCTAGACGCATACTGAGACCCGAACAGTGCCACTGCGTTTGATGGCCAGCTTGACCTCAAAACTCAGAACGTTTCAGTTTTTTATTGTTTTGGCAACAAATCTCACAAAAATGACCAAAACCAACAATGAGTTAGTCTCACAGCTCACAGCTTTGCTACTCTGTCTGTGGTACTGATCCGCTGAAGCCTTTTAAATGCAGACAGACATGTTGCATTTCTATGAAAGGCTCAGTGATGACCTGAAACTGCTGCTCCCTGTAGCTTTTTCTCAAATGTCACTCAAATAGAAGAAAACTGTGCTTTTGTTTGGGACTATTTTGAGCTGTGGATTAATCCACATTTGGTGCTCTAGTGAGTATGTGTGGCAGCAAGTTTATGTAGGACTGAGTCCAAATAAATTAGTGTGTGTCTGTGTGTGTTCATGTTGCAGCAGTGTTTAATAGTTTTTGGACATGTGGCTCTGAATACACACAACACTTGTTAATAGATACATTCGTAGTTGGTTGACAATAGGAAAATATAAAATCTAGTCATTTTAAAGTGACCCTAAATACTGTGTGTGTTGTTCTGGAGACTGGAAATTAAAATCTACAAACACATTACTTTAAAACACTACATTACTCCCCCCTTTCCACAAGAATTTGAATGTTGCGTCTGTAGCGTTGGTTGTAAACTCCCTTACACTTGTTTCTGTGATGAACACTGGAGCCAGTGATCTGCCGCGGACACATCTCCTGACATTACTCCTCATATTAACCTCCTTTATCAAAATGAAGCGAGACTTTTTCTTTAATGCAACTGTATGTATGTATGCAAGGAAGTTATTAGTGTAACATTAAAATTTTGATGGACTTTTTAATGTCAGAACTGAAGTGATTTTTTTTTTTTCACCACAGCACCGAGGCCCCGAGTCCAGTTCAGAAATGTGAACACGTTAAACATTTATTAACACGCTGGAGAGGACAGAATTCTTTAACCGTGGATTGTAAAATCAGAGCAGAGCTCATATAATCGCTGATATCAAAAACCAGGCAGCAAGCTTCTCTAAACGGATTTTTGTTACATGTTTTACACTTACAGCGTCAAAGGCTGACAGATAGACGTGATAGACAGATGCAGTGAAGTATATTTATCCCAGTTTGTTGTTAACAGAATGGACCACATTAATATAAGAACTGTGTATGAGTTGATAAAGTAACAGTTCCCTCTGTAGTAGTCGGTGATATTTCAAATATTTCTGTCACACAATCATGAGAAACACAGATCCTTTTTGTTCTGTAGTCACAGTTCCCACATTCTTGTTTTTGTACATTAAGGTGTGCTGCTCAGTGTGACGGCTCCACCTGCTGGTGGACAGTCATAGTGCAGCACTGATCCAGATCATAAAAGGACGGTTTTTCTAAGTGGTCCCTGGTAGTAGAACTGATGTCTGCTCAGTGTGAAACAGAAGTGGAGACGGACACAGTTTGAGCAGAAGGTGAAATTGGTTTGGACGAATCTTCTCGGAATGTTTTGCACTGTGATTATCTCTTTATTTTTTATTTTTATCATATTTTGTATGGGTGTTCAACTTTCCAGATATGGGGGGAAAAATTGTCAAATCATACGTCAACTTGGGAATCAGACATTTCAGGCACTTTTCACACTGACGATGACGGATTTATTTCATAGCTGCAACACTACAACTTAACTTGCTTTGTGGTCACACAGTCCATCGCGGTTCTGCACTTTACGGTGTGTGTGTGTGTGTGTGTGTGGAACAAATGCATCACTGTAATGTCAGGCAAGTGAATGCACACACACACACACACACACACACACACACACACACACACACACACACACACACACACACAAACACACGGCGGTTGTTATGCATAATTTGAACCAGATTTCCATCACCCGAATATCGGTGTTAATGTTTAATAATAGGGCAATTCTAGATTTTTGTTGGGTTTATTTTTCTATGCTAGTGAGAGTGTTCAAGCAGCAGGATCACAGCTTGATCATGTACATGTGCAAAAGTCCTGTCCTGTAAACAAATGTTTATATTTGGGGTGTTTTGCAGTCACACAAATCTTAAAATTGGAGCAAGGCTCCGTGACACATCTTCTGTACCGACTGTGGTAAATGTAGTTTTCATCGAATAGAAATCTTATCGCTGTTTGTCGATGCAGTGTGGCCCGGCTGTGCACGCCTGCTTCTTGAAAACTCTCCCATGAATATGTTGCCACGTTTCACTGCCACACAATTACAAGGAAATCCCACTCAGTTTAGTCTAAACATGTTATTACTTTGGTTGGAGCCCTGTCACAGTCAAATAGCTTTTCTCAAAAGTCAAAGCTGCTCCGTGACGGTGCATTTTTCAAAATCCTATGAGTTTCTGCAGTTTATTTAGCTAACCCACAGAGGCACAGGTAATCTGGTGAGATAGATACTTGAGATAATAAATATTGAATATTGTTCAAAGCAGTGATACTATGTTTGGTTTCCCAACCTGAGTGGAGGTTTCCTTTTAATCATCTAAGCTACTAATGATGCATTGTGATAGTGATGAACAGAAGTAAAGTTCAGTCAGTAGCCGATGTTCAAAAATCTCTTGTTTTGAGCAGCCTCTGTGCAGCATGTCCAACATGACCTCTGGTGTTTGTTTTCATGTATCAAAGAGCCGACTCTCAGCTCTGGACTCACCATGTTCACTATGACAAGGATTAAACTTTTTCCCTGGAAAAATAAAACACGTGTGTGTCTGGTTCTTTGTGTGAGTACTTTAGTCTGAGTACTTTTCTGCAGCAGAAGGAGGAAAATATTTTGTTTGCAAAAACTGTTTTCAAATCATTTTTTCTTTTGAGTGAGGGAGAAATGAGTTTTCACAGAAATCATCTATTTGGGTCCAACCCTGGTCTGAAAACCACAAAATACCCACAAAGGGCAAAAGTGTTCTAGTCAGACTGGTGCAGAATGCTCCTGTAGGTGAAGTGTTGTTTGTCCTTTCAGAGTTTCAGAGAAAATCCACCATAAACTAAAATTCATTTCTGTCTTCTGATATTGCTGACCTCTGTTTTAGTCGTAAAATTGTACCAGTATCTCTGACAGATTTTAAATTGACTTCTGATAAACGGATTCACATCAGGCTCTGGTGACAGGCAGCTCGTTTGGACGTCACATCACAAACAAAAATCATAAATCATCACGATGTTATCTGCAAAGCAGTGGAACTTGCTTGCTGAATAAATCAAATGAAAATAATACAAACGTAGATTTTTTGGGACTTGTTTTTAGATACTGACCTTACGATGTAAACTTACTGTCGTCATCACAGCTCTGGTTGACATTCTCCGGAGGGTTGTCTTACAACCTCATCCCTGAAGTATTTTGGCTTGGTCTGGCCTGCTTCTTAACCTAAATGTAATGAAACCAGCGGAGCTCAGTGCAGAGCTGTAGCCTCTAGAGAACTGCAGTGGTTAGCCTGACCCCACAGTGCATGACTCAGCAGGGAACAAATGAACCAAGGCTTTCAAATGATGTCAGGACAGCTGTAAAGCTCAGTCGTGATTGAATCCCCCAGACCTAAAAAAAAAAAAAACATCCTTTTCCCAGCACTACACCTGCGCTGTAACAACTCACTGTAAATGCTGTTTTCTGACAGAATTTGAGGGGGTGATGTCAACTGCGATGATTCATGTGATGGGGACCTTACGACTGTGCTCAGTGTGTGGATGTACAATGACACACCTATACTGCAAAGTGTCTGAGGAGGACAAAATGCTGCCTAATAAATCCCACTCACTGACAGATGCCACGATAACAAGACAATCTGTGTTATTCACTTCATCCATCAGTGGTCATAATGTTGTGGCTGATCGGCGTGAATCCCTTCATTCAACTCTCTCATCACATTTCAACCCTGCCGGTCCTACAGTGGCAGTTTGGACAGATAGATGGAAAAGTAAATAAGTCTCTATAAATTATTGTAAAACAAGGAAGATAGATAGATGGAGCACATTTTTCATCCATATATAGGTATCAGCACACAGCGGCACACAGCGGACTAAACTCCTGCCACAGTGTGCTGGTTTACAGGGACCTGGATCTGTGACCACAGGGGAGCAGAATGAAGGAGGAATTGACAGGATGGCTGTAGTCATATGTTATATTGAATGCTCTGTGCGCAATGGCTTTACTGAGAAGTTAGCGTTGGGGAGGCTTATGACTTTGGAGACGCGGTGTGTGATTTGTGTGAGTTTGACAATTGGAGGCAGGGCAACAGAAAGTGCTTTGAGTTAGCTGATGGCAGGCAGCGTCTTTGCTGGCAGCGTTTGTGGATGTCAGTGGTTCGTTGATCAAAGTTCAGTTTATTGTCCAGGCTAAGTCCAAAGCACGTTGTAAAAAATGTCTGTAGATTTTACGGTGAAACTGCTAAACAATGACAGTAGAAGACCGTAAAATATGCCATCAAATATGTGTATATGAGTGTGTTTTACGCTCTACAGTAAAACAGTCATATTTCAAAACCTTTATTTATGGGGCTTTTTTTTAAAAGAATTTATACAGAATAAAGTAGTGTTTTATATTAGAGATTGTTAATTATTTAGTAAACACTGTAATACTTAATAGCATAATTTACAGACTTGTACCGTCATGATTTGGCAGTTCATAACTATAAAATCTACAGACAAACGCCGACCTTAAACATGAAATCAACAGTATAATATCCTGTTACTGTAATATTAGAAAAGGTTATGCTGTATTTATTATGGTAAAATGCCAGTTTTTCACTGTAAAAACGACTTTTTTGGGGGGTTTCATTATTGATACATGTGGGGTTGTGAGCTGTGTGGTTATTGTTGGGAGTGTAGATGATCAGTTCTTTTGTGCTGATATTTGACAGAATAATTTAACTCAACTTTTCCAGATCTTTCAACTTCATCTTCACCATCTTTGTGGACCGGTGTGATGATAACATGTAAATGTTCATCTTGATATTCTCTCTGGCTCGTCGATAACCTTTGACCACCACTGTGTCGATCCGTTTCATGTTTTCGTGCCGTGCACCACTTTGGCCCTGCAGCGGTGCCCTGTAAACTCTATAGGTTGCCTCAGTTCAGGCCTATAGAAGCTTCTGTCATTGATTCTGTTATTGATTCTCTGGCAGAAACAGCAGGCAACTTTGATTTAGTTACAGATCAGTAGCTTTTTGTCTCCAAACTGCTGAAAGGATTTTTGTCTAAATGTCAGAAGAGAAAAAGGATGAATGTTCAGTCACAGTCGGTCAGCTAACCAACAGTAAATGTTCTCTCCACCCAATCTGGAGCCAGAGCGTTCAGTGATGCTCCTGGGAAAAATGGAGTCAAGTTGTTTTTCTTTTTCCTGTTAAAACTTTTTATGTCAGGAAGAAGGAAGGACGTTTGTTTCCGTTTCCATAGAAGTTTCCTCTCTCTGCTACAGATGCAGTGCTTACTTCTGTCTCTTTATTATATTATCTATCTTACATTATCAGGCACTCAACACTATACTGCATATGTTCCACATATGGGCAACTATTTTAAACTCTGAAACTGAAGTTTCAAGACAAAACTATTTTAATCTTTGTCTTCTGTCACCTTCTGTTGATAACAATGGTGCTTCAGAGGGTTTACATGCAGTTAATACAGA
Source organism: Protonibea diacanthus (assembly GCA_028641955.1). Lineage (NCBI taxonomy): Eukaryota > Metazoa > Chordata > Actinopteri > Sciaenidae > Protonibea > Protonibea diacanthus. The sequence goes on along the minus strand of CM053988.1, from coordinate 4,775,996 downwards.
CACTGAACAGAAGTAAGTCTGAGAATAACACTTGGAGAACTTATTTAAAGTAATTACATCCCCTGGTGAGTTTTAATTATTGTTTAATTGAATTAAATACACTAAAAAAATTCCACTAATTAAAATCATTTTTCTTTCTTTCTTTACTTCATCCCAACTTATATTAAGAAAATCACTTGTTGAACTGGCAAAATCATGCTCATATTTGAAGGTTCAAGCTTCCTTTATGTCATTCTACAACACACAGTTGCAGAATGAATTTTTAGTCACTTTTTGCTGCCATACAAACAAAAACATTTTTTTTATGCTGCGTGCGTAGGAAGAGTTGAGGAGTCTGGAGTGTTTTCACTCAAATTTGATATTTGAGCTTTTTTTTTTTGCAGTATTGAAGTGCTCTTGACCAAAACACTCAATCACATATTGTTTTTCTGTGTGCAAAAGACAAAAGTGTCTGTGGAGTGAATGTAAGATTATGTAAAACAATGCTCCAAAGATAAAATGACATGCCATGCAGAAGTCCCATTTCCATACTGTGTTCATTAGAGAGAATGTATAGCAATTGGTTTCAGACATATATCATACAGCAGATCATTTTTACTGTAAAGATTCCACTACATTGTTGGACTCAAAAAAAAAAAAGGTTTAAATCAATGAATCAATGAACTACAGATAAGGTATTTTCTATTGCACACCTTCCACAATACAACCCAGACACTGATGGTTTAGTTTCTGGTGTGATGCTAATGTAGCCTGGAGGCTCTCGGTGACTCTAGAGAGGCTTTTAGACAAGTTGGCTACAACATGCAAAGTGATGGCAAACTGAAGGTAAAGCTGGCCTTGCAGTTGGTATCACACTGTGTGTTTTTTTTTTGGGAGGTTGTGATTAGATTATTGGATTATTGTGAGCGTTAACTGTGGGAAACATGAATGAACTTGTGTGTTCTGACAGTTGGTTGCTACGAGTATGAATATCGTCATGATACTTATAAAAAGTATACCCGTACCAGATACTCATTTCCTGCTCCACATTTCTGCCATTCACTCGACAATCTGCACCTCAGTTCCTGTTCTCTTTGCCTTAAATAACCCTGCTCCCCTGCTTGATTTGCATCCCAGTTTCTATAAGAAATGTGTAAGCCTTGGTGAAATATTGGAATTGATTTATATTCTAGCAGTCAGATAAGTTTACACACTGCTACCCTCTTCTCTCCTGAGCTGCTCTGCCCTGTTGGGCTCAACTCTGCATCTAAATGAGGAGATTTGACAAAGGAGAAGGAAAACCTTAATATTAACTCAAAGCACAGATGGCATGACATGATGATGACAAACCCGACGCAGATGGAAAATGCACCAGCTAGCTTAAGACTGGAGGCAAGGCAACCTGCCGCAAAACTATCGTGTTAAAGTTTTTAATTTTTACATTCTGTAGAGACGTCACCTTCTGTTTCTCTCCATACCTCGCCATCCACCTGTCATTCTGCCATCTGTGCTGTCTGACTCGTTGACTCACTGCACATTTGGTATTTTTTAAAAACGCAGTAGAGGACGGGCGGGACAAATGCTACAAAGACCACTGATGGCATGTACAAATCAAAAATATATCATCACTGAAGACGTGCGAAGGCTTTCTTCTCGTCTGTTCTGACCTTCTGAAAGTTTCTGGACTTATTATGAGCAAACAAGTTACATTTAAAAGCATCAACCAAAGTTAATGCTGTTTGTGTTCCCCACTAGGACGACCTTTGCGGTGGTCCCTGTAGGTACCACAGGCTCCAGACTTCATGCTGGTCAGGTCAAGATCAGTGGACTGATGTAGAAAGGCCTGAGATATGATGGATGAATGAGGTCCATGATAGCATCATACAATAGTCCATGCACTCTGTGGATGTGTAACTCTTCTTGTAGTGTTTATGTGTATGCTGAGTTAGGTATGTGGTCCCTTGGCTGACTCCAGCCTGGTGAGGCACGGCCCTCTTCTCCTTCCACTGCCAGCCTGACAAGCTAATTAGATCGGTATCCAGTCTGCATAATTCATGTGATTCAGCGCATAAGATTTGTGCAGCTGCAAAAAAGAATTTGAAAAGGTGTAAGTGTTCTATAAATTTTAAGTTTGCAAATCCTCTGAACTATTTTCTACAAAAAAAAAAAAAAAAAAAAAAAAAAAAAATCCTGTCAGTGCTCAGTTGTTTTGCAATTCAATATTACATTCACAGGGAGATGCTCTGTCCCATGTTACCACGAGATGCTGTTCACACAAAGCTAACATGTTGCTAAAATTTGTCTCCCCTATAAATGAGTTCCCCCCTGATGAGTCGCCACTTCAGTTTCACATCAGGTAACAGCATACTTTCAAGGTCTGTTTTTCTTACTGCTGGCCTCCAAACAGTAAGTAAACATTTTTAAGATTTCAGTCTCTCCCAAAAGAAATCTGTCCAGCTGCATTCTAATGGAAGATTTATATTTTGCAGTACAATACCATTGGGGGCTTAAAGCACCACTCCATTGCACTAGACATTTGGACGAACCATAGGGAATGTTTACAGGGAGGCTGCTGGATTAACTTCTTTACTTTTAAGGATGAAAAAGCTGCTACAGCCTGTAAAAGAATAACACAGAGACACGTTCACTGTCATGAAATTTATTACATCCATTTGGCTTGTACACTGTCAAAGTAGCTGATACACACAATGGGTCAGATTTATGGTTTTGGAACATGACAGTGCTGAGGCCTAAACCCTGAACCCTCAAGAGCGAATAACATGTTTCTTTTTGAGAGGAGGTATTACCTCTTGATTCCACCAGGCCACTTTGCTCTACACATCACCAGGAACATTTCAGAAACGTTTTGCCCGCCAGATTTTGTTGACTTGCTCAGGTTTGGACATTGTTCCTCAGTTTGTGTGCTTCTACCATGGGTAAGGCTAAATAGTTAAATAGTTTCTCTTTTGTCTGTGGAATGAAGCAGTCTGAGTTGTGCCTTTAATGAGCAGTCTCAATATCTAGGTTTTTCCAAGTCTATCTTAATACACTGTTCACTTGTCCATTTGAATGTTATATGTGCCTGTAGTTGTTCCGCCTGTCCATGCGGGCCATGAAGACATCTCTTCTTAAAGTGATTCTAATGTAAGGCCAAAATCCAGAGACCTTGCTCTGTGCAAAAAATGCATTAGGTTCAGTTCAAGAGGCTTCAGTGGTCTGAGTTAGACAAGTAAAGTGGGTCTTCTAAAAGTTACTGTCTTTTTAGTGCAAAACTATGTTCTCTCACTCTCCCATGTTAAACAGCTGTAAACTTTCTGCAAGCATTAAGTTCTTCTGAGATCAACAGGTGGACTGAGTGTGGCGGGTGTTGGACTAGACCACGGTGAAGAGGGAGCCTAACCCTAACCCTAACCCCAGAAGGTGAGTACTCCCCACACCCTAACCCCAGAAGGTGAAGCTTAATCTACGTTCCAACCCCTCGCCTTTGGTTGAAACCTTTGGAATGAAATCACCCATACAGTACAAGGAACTAAGATGGGTTTCCTCTGCAAGGTGGCTGACTTATCCATAGAAATAGAGAGAGGGTAAGGAGCTCAGACATCTGGAGAGATTCGAGAGTGGAATGGGCACCTGATCGGGATGCTCCTGGATGCCTTCATTTAGAGGCTTTCTGACTACATCCAGTCAGTTATAGGAGACCATGGGGCAGATCCAGAACATGATGGAAGGATTATAGATCAGATCTGGCTTGGAAACACCCCAGAATCCGCTAGGAAGCTAGGAGCTGGAAGATGTTGACCTGGCGTCAGGCAAATGGATGGATGAAAGTAATTAGTTGTTTAATATCTTTGTCAGATAATAAAGTTTCCCATCACATTTCAGATGAAGTAATAAGTGATTAGAAAACAAATAATTTTAATTTACTACCCCCACACCACATATGTTGAAAGGTTATTTTCATCTCTTAAAATCCCTTAGAACCCTTCGTACATGGCTTGCCTGCACAGCTTATAGCCATCATCATTAACTAAAGCACACAATATAAAAGATAATAACTGCAGGAAGAGGACAGCTTGAGCTGTTTTATTTTAAACAGACTTTTGTTTTCTGATGCCTGGTGGAGGCTTTGCTTTGTAGGAATGAGATCAGTGAAGTGTGACATGCCTATAGGCTTTCTATACGTTCTGCTCTGCTGTTCCCTCAAGGCACCTGAGGGTGGACACACACCAGACACACCAACAAACACACACTAAGAAGGCAATAGATGAACTTACTGCACACACACACACACACACACACCTCTGCTTCTGTTTCAGCTCCACTTTCTCTCACTCTCTTCCATCTCTTTCTCCTTTTAGTGTCTCATAAATGTACACTGAGCCAATGTCTGCAGGCTATTCTTTACTGAACAATCTCCTGCTCACTCCATCTGTCTCTGAAGACACACCCTTACTCTAAAATATACACTAAACTATGAAGAGTTCGCTCTGGGAAAGAGTCCAAGCAATTTGAAATGCACTTATATTGCTTTGCGTCTCAGCTGGAACAGGCTGCTGTTCTCCACTGTGAGGGTAATTCCTCATCTCTGGATGTATTGAGAGAAATTTATTCATATGCTTTATTTCTGTTTTGTTTGTTTTACTTTTAACATTTAGAAGAAATCATCATCTCACAATCATGGCTTTTCCATAACTTCTTCCATCTTTTGTACTTGGCCTTATCTTTTATTTGGTTTTGAGCTTCAGTGAATCGACCGTCTCCATTTTTGTCTCAAATCGCTCACATATTTTCTTTCTCATTTCAAGCTTGGCATTAGTTGCATAAAGATCTCGGCAGACTTTTGTCTTTGTCTTTGCTATCTTCCCTCTTCCTCTTCTTCTCCTTGTACAGTTTTTAGGTGCGGACAGGTGAGGTGTTTCAGGTGGCTCTGGGTCAACTCCCCAGAATATGTGTACAGAGCTCGGTGGAATGTCTTTTGGTGACTGTGGTTATGTTGTTTCTCTCTCCGTTTTATGAGGAAATCCTTGATTTTTAGCAGATCTGATTTAATCCTTTCCGTGTTTGTTTTTAATCTTTCTGCTGTGCCCTTGCGTAACCCTCAGGACCCCAGCAGAATTGTAGACTGTTGCTGCAGTACTCAAATAATTTTTTTTCCCCCTCTCAGTCAACAAATAGCTCTATCTCCAAAAACAGAAAAAAATTGACAATCACAAGTCATTTTCATTTTTAAAAAACACATATACCAAGTTTTGAGTCAACACTTAAAAAGCACAGCTACATACCTTATGTGTGTAAAAGTCAATGCAGCCTGGTCAGTCCTCCCTGCAGCGAACCGATTCCCAGAAAACAGCTTCTGTCTGGGCTGTCGGAGTCGGTTAAATACCACTTTGTTATAACAGTGTGTATTAGGGGACTACTGTCTTTGGCAACTTATGAGAGAAGACCTTTTTTATGTGGAAAAGTCCGCTTCCATAAGATTGTAAACCTGGGGATGCTTTGTCAGCTCAGACATTTTAGACATAGATATGATGTACATTTCTGGTTCCAGTTATTAATGACAACTTAAACTATCTATAAACATCAAACATCAATAAACATAAACAACTTAAACATCAATATAATAGCCAGGGAACTTATTTTCCATGTTTTATACAGACTGGTTCTCTTTATTCTACTCTTGCAATTGACCAACAGAATGCTGTCTAACTATAGTACACATATAGACTGATATGTGTGTGTATGCCACTAGGGATTTTACAGCATCTCTTTGGCAGTTATAACCTAAACACTAAATCAGAAATACGGCCCACTGCTTTGTCTGTGTTGTTATTGACCAGCTCCTCCACAAGGGAATATATTAGAACCAAAGGTCTTAAGTGGGAAGTGGGAAGAGAGTTAAGGTTGTGTTTTATTCATCTGCTACAAACAACTTTAAGATTCTGTATTGCTGGCCTTACTCTCTCTCTCTCTCTCTCTCTCTCTCTCTCTCTCTCTATATATATATATATATATATATATATATATATATATATATATATTAGACAAAGAACTGGGATTTCTAACTGTGTCATTCTCTAAAACAACTGAAATCACACTGCAGTCAAAACTAATATAAGACCTTTAATAGTTTTGAGGCAAGCAAAGAGACTACATCAGCATCTAAACAGACTGATGTTGAGTTTTTAACCTGCTATGGATGGCAAGTGAATTCGATGTTGAGCCTACAAACAGACGTTGGCAGTCTTTGTAACTTCAATAAGACCCCACTTTTTTCTTGCAGTTGTTGCATTTGTGTCATATCGTTCAGGGCGTCACCACAGTGGGAAAAACTACTCACACAGACTGTATTGTGTTTCTTGTGAGCTGTATTTTGTGTTTTGACAGACTGAGACTCCAACTGGTACCACAGCTTAAAGCAGCATTGTGTAAGTGTTCTACTATTAAGTAACAGATTTTAAATCATGGTACTGTAATCAGGTGGATGGTGTCTTTGTCATTCTCTGCACCCTATACGTGTGTTTCTGCATGATGTAACTTTGTGCTCTGGGTACGATCACCCACAAGAAGTAGTAGTAATGCTTTACAGCACTAAATCACACACCACCAAAGGGTTGACAGAGGAAGCTAAGAAAAGAAAATGAGTGATCAAGCAGGAAGCTGCCAGACAAGTAAATCTGGGACTGACATTTAGTCGTTCCTCAGATTCAGAACACAAAAAACCTGTTCTATGGAGACAACAGAGCTCCTGTTAAATTCAACTGAAGTGGGCACAGAAAAAAAACCCAGGGCCACATTTACAGGAGCATTTCACCTGCAAGGCGAAAAAGAAAAAGGTGTACTCCAGTGCTTACTGTCAGCATCCAATCTGTTCAAGCATGTGGAGGTAAGTTCATTTACACCACAGCACTAAAATTAAACTCAGCTTTATAGCTGCTAGCCAACAGCGTATCCTGTGATGAGCTGCTAATTGTTCTAACTATAAACAGTTAGAACACGGCTGAAAACTGCTTTTTGTAAGCTAAACTTCACATTAGCTTGATTTGTGAATAGACAATCACAGTCTTCCAGGCAGGTCACAATAATTTATTATTTAAAACATATTTCATATTTGCTTCTTTTTGTGTGCATTGTCAAACAAATACTGTTGTTTTAATATCAGATTATTCAGTCAGAGACATAGCTGAAAAATGTCACAGCAGACAGATGTGGGCCTCATTGACTTTGACAAATCCATACCTATTAACTACTCCAACATCAGAAATGACTCTCTGCATTTTCTGATAATTAAATTAATCAAATCACAATTTTAGCCAGTATTTGAACTTACAATTTCAGCCATAAATTCACAATACTAGACCATTTCATAGCCCCCTCAGTTCAGTTTAGAACTTATGGATAGGTAATATTGGAGAAATCCACCCCCTCCCTTCAGGTCTCACTCTAAAACACATTTTCATGTGTAATGATTGCACATGCGCACAGGTCGACAGGTCAGGCAGTCATTTAATTCACATCAAATGAAATGATTGGATGGACGTATTACAGATCTGAGAATCCAGCTCAAATCAAAACCAGTGAATATACAACAACATATACACCAATCAGCCATAACATTCAGACAGGTGAAGTGAATAACAATGATTATCTTGTTATCATGGCACCTGTCAGTGGGTGGGATATATCAGGCAGCAAGCATTTTGTCCTCAAAGTTGATGCTAGAAGCAGGGCAAATGGACACGCATGAGAATGTAGACGACTTTGACAAAGGACAGCTTTGATGGCTAGACGACAGATCAAATCATCTGCAAACTGCAGTTCTTGTGAGCCGTTCTGTGTCTCCAGGTTGCACTATGGGAAAAAGGCAAGCCAGGCAGGCAATGCTCTGCTTGGAAACTTTGGGCCCTGCCATTTATTTGGATGTTACTTTGACATGTACCACCTACCTAAGCTTTCCCTGATGGGAGTGTCCTCTTTTAGCAAGGGGTCATGGTGTTGACTTTGCCTCCAAATTCCCTCAGACCTCGATCTGATCAAGCATCTGGTGGAAGTGCTGGGCAAACAAGTCTGATCCAGTTAAAGCATCCACTTAAAAGATCTGCTGCTGAAACGACGCTAGTTTACTTTTGCAGGTATTGCATTATTTGCAGCAGACTTATTTAGCTTGCCTGTCTGTCTGAGGTGTCTTAGGATCATCCACCAAGCCCGTCAGCCGGCTCTCATGTCGGGCGAGAAATTATGTGGAAATGTTGTGGAAGAGTGTCGTGGGTTTTCCACAGACACTCAAACCAGTGAAGGAAGTGCATTTGTACTGAACTTTCCTTCTTTAAGTACCCACCCTGCACTAACAGGACTTCTAAACATGACTTCAAATTACTGTTAATTATGCTCTGTGATTGCAGGATATGTAAATGAGCTGTAACTAAGTGCATGTTAACATTTACGTATCATCAACTTCTGATATGGTTAATGGCACAGAATCTCAGCATTCATTTAGTGTCATGATTCTAGCTACCCAATAAATGTAAATCCAATATTCATTCTCCTGTTAGCTCGATTGTAGGGGACATGTTAGATTTGGCTCCTTAGCTGCTAGATGTTTTAAGTTCACCAGTGATCTTTATCTGCTGTGCAGAGATGTTTTCAGCTAAAAAAGATTTGTTAGAAATGAAGTTGATGCAAATGGTAAGAGAAACGGTAGAGTTAAAGTCCATAAGGTCAAGACACTGAGCTGAAAGACTGACTATAAGACCACCTTTCACATCACACATAGTTGATCCATCACTAGTATACAAAGTTCTGAGTGCAGGTATGTTTTCACAATTGCCACTTCTTAAGAATCTTCAACATTAGTTGAAAAGATTCCCTGTAAGGCACACTTTATACACTTTTGATGGCACTGTAAACAGTAAAGTAAAAGTGGGCCTTTTTTTAAAAAAATATCTGATTCTGTGGTTTGGTTTCAGCTTCTCCTTTTCCATGTTCTTCAAGAACATGATGAAGGTCACTGAGTGATGAGTGCTGATTATCGTGATGGGATGCTGATCATGGAGAGGTCTTTAGAGATAATCTGCTGCAAATTGGTCTGGGTCAACACTGATGATGAGAAAAACTGAACTCCTTCTGAAGTGTTCGTTTGTTGAACTAGAAAAGTACAAAGCTGCAGGAAAAGGCAGTGAATGTGGATAAGCAGGCTTTAGAGCCCCTGTTATGTTAAGCATTTAAACTGCTGTGTTTGAATCTCCAAAGAGTGATCGCTGCTGGAAACATGTAAACTAAATTACTGTTTAGCCCTGAATTAATTTGAAAAACAGATTTTAACACTTTTGTGTTCACTGCCAAAACATTTTTGCCTAATGACACACAATAAGACAGGCTCAGGGTGACTCATCCTTCAGACACTCAGGTTTATTATTAAAGGACTGAAAGCAACAATACACAAGACTTCACCTTGAGGTCCTCTGCCAACACTGTGTCATCTTGATGAACTGTTTACCTTGAAATGGTACCTTGTCTGAGGTAACTGGCAGAAAATAAAGCCAGATCAGATATCATAGAAGCAAATGGCAAATGAAGGCGTTCTGTTATAAAAGAAAACTCATGTTTGTGAACAGACCTTGCTGTAGCAGTATTCAATTCATTTTACCTGCCAATTAAGGCATCCAGACACAAGGAGACAGGAAGGCAATTAAAAAGTTTACTTGAGTGAACATCGAGCCTCTGATACTCTTTCAGGCAAGTGTTGTTTGTTCATGTCCTCAGAAATTCATACAACAACAATGGTCAGGGCTCTACATTGCACTTGTATTTGATATATCTAAAAACAGATACATGCAAACCAGAAAAATGATTCACAATTCAGTGGTCAGGAGACCTCTACAGGTATGATTACAAGGTAGGCCAGCAGAACTGGGTGGTAATGGTATCGTATGGCTGGTTTTGATAAATAAAGGTTTAAATGAAATAAAGAGAGCTGGTGCATCTTATTTTGGTGCGGCCCATTTCAGTGAGCCTTCTCTGCTCAGAAGTGCATCAATATTCCAGTGTCTTCTAATAATGGTCACAAAAACAATGAGCTCTTGTAACCCTCTTGGGTGTCACCATGTTTGGAAAACTGGATGATATTCTGGTATCTGGTGCCAGAGATAATTTCATCCTGATATGGCTCCAAGTGGATATAGTGTACTTCTCAATCCTCCACACACACACACACACACACACACACACACACACACACACACACACACACACACACACACATATATATATATATATATATATATATATGAGCTGTTCTGTTTGTGTTGAGCTAAAGTAAGTTTTGTGGTAAACCATTAACAATGCACATGCTCCAGACTTTAGAAGAACAGTAAGTCAGTCGGTCCACTACTTGATCCAGACTGAAAAATCTCAATAACTGCTGCATATTCATGGAGGATGAATCCTAATGAATGTGGTGTTCCCCTGAGTTTTCTGCTGGCACCTCCACCTCTAATTTGCAAAATTAGTCTGTAATTTCTCAGTTCATTTTCAATGAAATGAACATTATCTGACACTTGCCGCTTTATTCTCTCAGGTCTATTCAAATAGAAATAACATCTGAATGAATTATCATCTTGAGTCATGAAAACAATATACAATATGCACATCAGGGAAGAATCTATCACACTGATACCCACGACCTTGTCACTCAAGTGTACTGGCCTCGATGGAAAAAACAGCCATCTGCAGCACAAGTACACACAGAAATTACAGTGTGTGTATAGATTTACAAATTTTCATATTCATTTGCAATGAAAACCATGTATCTCCAAATATGTTGATTTGAATGTTTGTATAAACAAGGGATGAATGGATTTAAGTATTGAAATTTAACAGTCTATTAGGCTGTAGAATACAATATGTTTAAATGGTCAGCCGCTTAAGAATATTAAAAGTATAGAGATCAAAGACACTGAGACATAATTCTAGTCTCTGATGCAGTAATTATGTGTTTGGTGATTTGCACTTGAAAAGATTTCAGGTTGTGCACGTTGTTCCATCATGTTTGTTTTGACTATAAACAGCACGTTTAAAACTCACTTTCAACATCTTCAATCATGCTGATTTTTTTTTTTTTTTTTTTTTAACTAGATCACATATTTTAGTGGAAGTGTTCTAACAAAATGACAGATGTCTTGTGTCACACTGTTCTAAGAAAATAAAAGACATGCAGGTTTTATTGAGAGCTGGGGGTGACTTGATGTGCAGTAACTGAATGTGTTCAACAAAATGACTGACAGCAAATAAACACTTAAAAAAAAAGTTCTCAGCAATAAACTAATATCTATTGACTGATTCATGAGGAAATATCACAGCAGGTCTAGATCTGTTGCTTCAAACCAAGCAGCAACCTCTGTGGCTGTGTGGTGAAGCCAATGCTCCTCAAATGACCGCTTGAAGCTGGCTCTAGAAGTGAGTCATTCTCCATAAGCCCCCATGTCAAAAGGTCCATCCGTGTCCTTGTCAGTCTTCAGATTAGTGAACATGGCAATCACCATACTTACTAAACATCAGCATGTTGGTCATTAGCATTCAGCACCACAACCAAAATTCCTAAACTTTGCTGATGACTTCAGTCTATCAGGGTGTTTATTTACTTGCCTTCATCTGACTTGCTGCAACTTTCCTGCACTTGATGACCACAAAGTTTTGACTGAATTTCACAAGTGAGAGCTCTTCGCTGAATGGCAGATGACACTTCTGACACAGCTCTGTGTGAATCAAGTTTTGAGTGCAATTTCCTCGTCAGGAGATGATTTACTTTGGAGCCGTGCTATTCAAAAACCAGAGGGAAGTAAACAAAACACGCCTTGGTTTTGGGTCCAGTTTAATCTTCAGTCTACAGAGAAATGTTTTGCCCATACTGTGCACACAGAGGCTTCTCAATACACTCTGATTGCCAGAACAAAGTTTAATCATGTCTTTTTTAAGAAGAATTGCCTCGGCATTCTCTCCCACTTATTTTCCATTATGACTAAGGATATGGGAGCCCATTCCCTATTAGTACTGCAATCATAGACCCTGGGCCTGGTAAACAAACGATAAGATTTCCAAATTAGTGAGACGCCAACACACACACACACACACACACACACACACACACACACTCCAAGTAAATGTATTAGAGATCTTTAATCAGCTGTCTCCCAGCAGGGTTCCACTTTGTAGTTGGTAAAGCCACTGAGATTCAGAGTCTAGCTGAATTACAGAGTATATTAAACTATTACACATTAACAACAACAATTAAACTGCAGCAATGAATTCATTCCATTCAAAAAGGAATTGAACCCATCTGTGATGATCTCAAAGACAACGTAGACATCATAATTGCTTGGATTCTTTCTGTCCTCATGCGTCACAGATGACAGGACGCCCTGCTCTCTGCAGACCATTTTAATGTCTCGATAAGGAAATTACATTTGACAGATCCATGTCTTTTCACAGAAATCCTTCAGCTGCAGAACTTAAAGGCACATGCTGTCACTCCTCACAGAGCTCAGCGGAAAGCTTGTGTGATTTATAATTGCAGATGAGCGTCAGAAGAGTGAGAAAGTATCCTGTTAACGCTGAGAGGACGCCTCATGTCACATATCTCAGCTATGATATCCATGTCTTAGATATATTTTCATTATTAGTTTCCATAGTTACAGCCACCATCCTATTATAGGCTTTGATCTTCAAGCTGAAAATGACCTGCATGCTTTTCTCAAGTACTGTTAGAAACATGTAATGATGCATGAAGAATGGAGAGTAAGACACGAGGCACTGCTCAGATTTTATGAATTACACATGATCTTTCAAACCTTGACAGACTAAAAAAAACAAAAAAAAAAAACAAAACTATAATCCAATACAGCACAGTGCTGAATAAATTCTGCTTTCATGAAGCTTATAATGTTTCTCATAGACACAACTCAAAAAATAATCCATCTAAATCCAAACTAATTTACATCATCCTCACTTTATTTAGCAGGTTGCAGTTCTTGAGTAGTGTCCATTGATACTATGACTGTCTTGACCAAAATCTTGTTATATTGAGGTCCCCCGAAATAAAAGACACTCACTCGAAGGATAAAAGAAGAAAAAGAAAGAATAAAACACATCAAGCTCTATCCGAACCAAACTCAAATGACACCAACTACTGTTGATATTGGAGGAAGAATTAAATCCTGGTTGCAAATTCTTAGTTTTTATGTTTCATTATTTTACTTTTACATTCCAGTAGGTGCACTATTTTGTTTTTTGGCACATCAGTATCTTTGGCCAAGTTGAGTTTTTGATTCAGTAGTTTTGGATCCAAAACAGGCAGCATCAATTTCTTTGTACAAAAGTCATCCTCCCACATTTCTGTCAGAGAATATACTGAGAAATGAGGAGACTGACGTGTGAATACACATCAGAGGCAGAGTGACGCCTCAGTATGTAATCAGCACTAAGCTGCCTCTAATACTGACAGACAGGACTGTATGTAAATGCCAGAATACATGTGTAATACATGCATGTTTATATGACAGCATGTGTCATCGCACTGCACTTCGTGTTAATTAGAATCATGAGCAATACCAGCGATTACGTGATGTATTCCTACACATGTTAACTGTTATACAGCTGCATTATGAACTGAGGAGGAGCTTCAGCACGTGCCAATTTAGATACTTAAGCCTTAATCAAAGATCCCTGCAATGAAATCAATGGCAAGTGGCTGCCTGTTTGCAGTAACTTGTCACTTAAATAGTCAATACTTGCCAAATAGGCAATGGACTCAAAAGCACCAGCAATTAAATCATCATACACGGGTGTAGATCTTTGCTCTGTTTGGGTTCGGATTCTACTGTATTTCATATAGTCTGATTTGTTAAATGTATACAAGAACCTGTTGTTTAGTCTTTTGCAAATCCTGAGATTTGATTGTTGAAAATATTGCTACTTGTCAAAAGCTAAATTGCAAAAATACTGTACAGCCACCAGTCCCTTGACTTTAGGGTGAATCCTACTATCTTGTTCATGAAGAATCTACAAAAGTGAGCAACTGCTGCAGTGTTTGTAGAAAACAGGTTGAAAACAGTTGTTGTTGTTGGTGATGGACAGGATAACCCTAACCCATGCCCCTGAAAGAATAAAACGCCAATCTTGTCCATGTTGAACTTTGGGTGGTCCCTTGGGTGTCCACTTCAGGATATACCTTGTTAGCACCTTCTTGGACAATGCAGACAGGTCTAGCGTGTGAGAACAGAGGAGAGTCCGTTTGCTCTACCAGCGTGAAGCGTCTTCATCTGATGACTGTATTAGCAACAAATGCCTGAAGTAACTTCACTTCAATGACCAAAGGCAGAATGTCCTCTGAGAAAAGAAGATGGAGGCAACTGTGATGCGCTTCAGATGGATAGCAGATGTGGATTCCCCTGAGACTGTCGTCCCAAGAAAAGCGTTGTTTCAGCAGGTTCTCTGAAACATCTGTTTATATTCTCTCCAGCCTCCAGCGGCCGAAGTAATTCTGACAGTAATGTCCCCAAAGCGAGGAGGTTGGGATGGATAGATGGGTCAATAAACCTCCCTTTGTTTTTTTCTTGTAAACGGTTTTTTTTTGTAAAGCATGACCAGGATGGCCCCATAACATGTTTATTAGCCTATGTTTATTAGCCTAAACCCAACCCTAACCATAGCGTTGTCACATCATAAAATAGATTTAATTTTCTATTATCAGGTTTAGAAGGCACAGGGAAATTATGTAGTCTTCATCCTGGTCATCAAGGGCATCAGCTTGGCTTCTGTGTGTTGTTTCAGAGGGCATGGAATGTATTCTGAGGACCAGAAATGACTTGACAGATCTGTAGCTATGATGGACGAGCTATCTTAGATTAACTTGACCAGAGGCTCAACATATTGGACGTTGTATTTCACACACGTTTTGGTTCATATTCTGTGGAAGACCCTTGAATCAAACATAAGCCATAGATGAGACAGCAAAGGACGGTCAAGAAAGATGCAAAAACAAAACGATCTATTATCAGTCTATCACAAGGTAGAAGCTTTCACACTGTTTTGAAGGTATTTAGGGATTACACGACATTTACAGCCACACTTAATCAGCCAAACAAGCAGAAATTGTCTATTCTAAGATCATTGACATTGAAATTTCCACTGATGTGTTACAGTTGCCCTTTTGTGGTTGTCATCTTCATAACCGTGCAACAAGCCTGTTCTCTCAGCTGATAGGTGGGCCTACCTTTATCATCCTTGATCAGTTTCTTTCTCTCCCTGGGAAGGCTGGATACTGTTAATTTACAGCTCTGGCTGAACATGCAGATATCTGTTTTTAGAGATTAGCAGAAATGAAATGAAATGAAAATTTCTCGTCATTCTTGTATATTAAGTTGCTAATTGGGATCACAGAGACAGTCTTGGCCTTGGATATCTGTTATTCATTTTCTGAATATCTGCTGGCTACAGTGGAAACCCAGAAAAATTGGCCGTTGACCCCAGAGGATAAGTCGTCAGATGGTAGCCAATGGATTCCAAGATTAGTGTCCAGGGAGTCACTGCTCCCGTCCAAGAAATACATATTGCTCGGTAAAACAACTTGTCATTTTTTACCTCTGGTTTTGTACGGATTAAACAAACAAAATACAACGAGTAATATTTAGAGGTGCTGGCAAGCAGATTTTCTTTTCACAGAGACAGGCTAGCTTTTGCAGACATTTAGGCTAAGCTAAGCTATCTGGCTGTTGGCTGAGGCGTCGTATTTACCATACACACATGAATGTGTCATCCATCTGAACATCTTAGTCACAACAAATAAGAATATTTCCTGAAAGACTGACCTTTCCATTTTAAGGAATTTAAAATATGTTGAAAATGAGAAAAAATGGGATGAAATAGAAAATCTGATTCTACATATTATCCTAATAACAATAATATCCATAAAATATCCTTTATGTATGTCTTAGTTTTAGTCTTGTAGAAAGAAGAAGTGCATCTTATTCTTGCGGGTTGGTAATGAAACGTGGGAGAGAAAGCAAGAAGACTATAATGACAACCTGATGAGCAGAAGGAAGGAAAATATCTCTCAGCTGATTTAAAGGAAAGAGAAAGAGAAAAAATAATTGAAATTGAAAATGTGATGAAATTGATCCATGTTTTTTTGGGACGAGTAAAACATTCTCTTCTATAAACTGTTCTTTACTCGTACAGTTTAAAAGAAAATAAAGGATTTCACATTCCCTGCCAAGCATCCTCACCAATCATTTGGTTTGATTTGAGTACTGAAAACCACTTTGCAAGATTGTACTGAATGAATAAATGATTTCTGCCAAATAAACCTGGCACAGCGGCACTTATATGACCCTGCAGAGCAAAAGAAAAAATCACTTCAAAGTTTTTTGGTTCAGTTTGTGGCAACTCAGACATTTTCAGTGTCATGACTTTGAGAAATGTACCCAATTTGTCTAAAATCTGGCGATAAAAGAAGTTTGACCATGTTTTTTGAATTTGTAGCATTTTGTGGATTGCCTTGAATTCCACTGAACAGGACCGAGATACTAACAGTGCTGCAATTTAAAGCTGCATTGGCTCTTTGTGTGTAGCAGGAATCACTCTAGGCTCTGCTCCAAGTGTTTCAGTGCAGAGACTGTTAACCTTGGTGTGAAATAAGCTGCAGAATGTGAGACATCTCACCATGTAGTGACTAAAGCCCAACGTATGCACAGCCTATAATAAGTTTGATGTGAGAAATGCTCTGTTCTCACTGACTGCCATTAGCACATCCACTCTGCCAGGAGCAACTCGGTGCAGAAGCAGGTTGGGCGAAGCTGGATTGATTGACATATTGTGTCATGTGAAAAGAAAGACTTATTTCTATACACACAATTGTCACAGATCATACTAAGTTCAGCTTAAGGAAACCATGAATGTATCATAGGAAACCTTTCCACAGGGGAAGTCATTAAATCAGGCATTTTCAACTCATATTCAACTGCGACATTACAACACCTTGGATTAATTTTCATACTAGTGCAGAGAAAGTTAAAAAAAAATAACTATAATTGGTGTTGGGTATTCTTTGGTGAGCAGGGTAGTTTGGTCTGTGTGGGGTCGAGCTGGCTGGCACAGGTGGGGTTGAGGTTTTTTAATCGACTCAAAAAACAAATCACAAAATATCCAACAAAAGTTCTGGGCTCGTAAAAGAGGTCAAACAGAACTAAACTCAGACTATGACAACTCCAGATAAAGGGAATAGAAGTTAACAGACCGTACTTCCTCCTCTAATGGATTTCTGGCAGGCTCCATAAGTCATAACACTGCCATCCACAGTTGGTCATCTGCTGTTTTTTATTTCAGATTTTTACGCACAAGCCAGTGGAGGGTAAATAACTTTAAATTGTTCTTCCAATAAGTTAGAAATTCTTTTCAGGATAAAAAAATCTTTAAAGAATAAGAAGACTATTGCACTGAGCATAAGGCTGCTGAGGCAAATGTGCGTTGTTCATCTGACTGCGACTTGGCTGGTCAAAGTTCAAAGATGAACTCTGCAAAGAAAAGAGCCAAATTCTATATTGTTTGTGTGGCCGTGTCATTGCTAAAACTAAACCATTCTAAGAGGGTCACAGAAAAACACTCTCACTAAACTAAAAATAAAGAAACACAAGATGGAGTCTCAAGATTAAATAATAATGTAGCTTGCTCAGGTAACCCGACTGCTCCAGATGGTTTGTTACACGGAACCATCTGAAAAGTTGTTGGAAACTGGAAAAAGGCAGGCACTTAAAAAAAAAAAAAAAAAAATACAAGTGATTGGATGAACCATCTGCCTATCACCATCTGCCACCAACCAGTCGGATCAATGAACCATATAACATAGTCAAACTCTAACTGAAGCCAGTTGGAAGAAGAGTGAAAATATCTTTTCCACTGAGAAAAAGACTTCAGTGTTGTTCTTTGTTCTTCTTTCAATATAGACATACTCTCCAGCTATAACTGATGCTAACATCATCTAACCTCTTTATCAAACAGTCTCCATCCATAGGCGTAGCTGCCAGTATAGTTGCCAGTAGGATGCTGATTGGTCCGAACCACTGTGGAGCACAATGGACTTTTGTGTGTCAACCTACCTTCCTCTCAGGATTACCTATCAGATTAATTCATATTGTGACTAGCTATGTATACTGTATTAACTTATTGTATTTACTCATTGTACTTGATTGTCATTGTAAAAATGACAACCCGCTCTGGCTTGGAGGTAGAGTGGGTTGTCCACTAATCAGATGATTAGTGGTGTGATTTCTGGCAGCCCCAGTCTGCATGTTGGAAGTGTCCTTGGACAAAATATGGAACCCCAGATTGCTCCCGAAGGCTGTGCTATTGGTGTGTGAATGAGTGTGAATGATTAGCTCCTCAAACTGATGAGCAGTTGACACCTTGCATAGCAGCCAGTTTATCGGTGTATGAATGTGTGTGAATGGGTGAATGAGATATGTAATGTTAAAGCACTAGAAAGGCACTATATAAGTACAGTCCATTTTTTCCGTTTAAATATTTTTCTTTAATTTTTACCCAATTCGCAAACCATCAAAGTAAAGTGTGGAGCAATAATCCTACTGCATTATCAAACAAGAGTCATCACATTTTAATTTAAATATCATTAACAGTATTATGACATCATCTTTTCTCAACTCAACCAACCAACAAACCATTGTTCCACTAACTTAAAGAGAGAAAAACAAAGACCAAAACAGTGTGTGTTCATGTGGGACCTTTTAAAGGCCTGTGTAAAAGTTAAGTCACATCAGACAAACGGAATCAGTAATGTCTGTTAAAGAGCAATATCTATCTAAAGCTTGCTAACATTAGCCACCAAAGGCTACATTAAATATGTGAGATTTGATTGTCTCTAACAAAGCAAAACATCATTAGAAGACCAATCAAAGCCTTTCAGGCTTTGTTGTTCCCAGGATCATCATATGGGGGCAGCATAGCTCCACAGTATTTTACCCTCCCCACTGTTTTGGCCCTTATCAGGGACAGGGTGACATTAAGGGAAGCAGTTAAAGGTTAAATACTTTTCTCAAGGGTGCTCCACACAGTCCCTCACCATACGGTAAAATCCTCACACAAGAAGCTGCGACCTGCAGCTCGCAGATCACCATTTTATAACACCATAACGGCTGGACTGCTGCAATTCAGCTTTAGGGCTGTATGCTAATCACCTGGCTCAGACTCATGTGTAATTATTTTGCCAGTGATGTTTAATGTAGGAAGATGTGATATTTTTGGAGGGAGGATTAAGGAGTTTTCAGGCTTAGAAGCACAGCATGACTGTTCATTCCTCAGCATATCCTCTGGTGCACTGCCACCACAACAATCTTCTGTGTTCACTGCAGTGTAACAAAACCTCCTCAGTTATCACAACACTACTAATTAAAAGAGAGACGTTAAATGCACGGGATCTCAGTCTGCACGTCCACAGACAGCATGAATGAATCTGGCTGTCAGATTTGAAGCATGCTTGGGTCAGTCATTTTTCATCAGACTACAAATTATTGATGCTCCACTGAGAAATATCTCCCACATGTTTAATCTCTGACTGAAAATGTTGAACTGCAGCCCAAAGGTTCGTAAAGTGTCTGCAAGCAGAATCAGTCCATGATCTTACACACGATGGACAATACATCATATGAATCCTGTTATGAAATCAAACTCTTGATATTTCACAGGTTTGACACTGTATCAGCATCAGTCAGTTATAGATTTGTGCTCACAAACGTCAAGATCACAAGATCTTGATGCTGCTGTATTAACAGCACAGGGTTTGACTGGTTTGAGGATAGTGTGCCAGGCATTCCATTAAAAGTTGCATACACCGAAAAAGTTCAAGAACTTTCCCAGGGTACAAGAACCATTTGAGAAATTCTGAACTTACCAAAGTTTTGAGCAGAGGAACCAGTGACTATTTCCTTTATGATAATTCCAGGTGCTTAAAATGTCTCTCCTCTTGGGGAAGGACTTTCTGAAGGTTCAGGAATTTTTGTGTGACTAGGGTTATCAAAAAAAGTCCAATTTCAAAAACGATGTAGATTTCTAAAATAAAAGACCAAATAAGTCAGAAAGGGATTGAAGATGGAACATAGAACTTAATTTGCCCATAGTGTCGTAAATTAGAAGTACATGACCATCAAAGCCCAGACCAGCCAACAAAGACTATGTAATGTGAATCTATATCATTGTCTGTATATACTTCACTGATAAACCTGAAAGGATTGTAGATTTACTTCAGACTTCTTGATCAAAAAATGTTTTTACATCACTTCAGCACACAATTTCACAAACACCCTCTTCCTCTACTTCCTGCTCCAAGTGTGCATGTGTGCCTAACTGCAGATCCAGATGATAGGAAATGGAAAGTGTTCAGTCCAACACTGTTTAAATTTGTTTTAGGCGAGACCTGTGGTGACATTTTTACAACGGCTCTTGTTTAGTTACTGTAGCTGGGCCGTCTGCCCTTGAATCAGGTTGAGGTTGCGGATAGGTCAGATTGTGTTTCATAGACAATCATGGATGGTTATGCAAATTACAGGAGGAATCCCGGAAAAACCTAAGTGTTGACATAAAACTGCAAGAATCAAGAGAAATGTGCATCAGTGTCATCAAATAAGTGAACTGCTTCAAGTGCTACATTTCATAGCAACACTACAGAGAGAGCGAATTTTCTTTTTCATGGGCCAAGGCAACGGTTTTCAGTCTGTCTGAGTGTATGTTGTCCTGATATCAATGGGGAGCAGGTTCTACCATTGTGGACTGAGGACAGAAAACTGTCTGTATTTTGCTGTCCTCCCTTGCCAGCTCGGCAGTAGCAGTACTGAACAGAGTCTAGTAGATAGGTATATAGCTTGACCATGTCCTGAATGTAGATGGGCCTGAGCCATTTGCTGCATGGCAGTAAGTACTGGCAGTACCTCCTCAGAGCAGTGTTGGAGGTTTATTTAATTCACATCCATATTCCCGCTTGTGTTGAGACTTGCATTAAACTTTGGAATAGACTGCAAAAATAGGATGATTTGGATAAATATTGTGTCCTGTGAAAGCTGTTCAACTTTTCTTTTATACTAAAACTATTTCTCCACATGCTGCCAACTCTGTTGGCCTGGTAAGAGTTTAGACAACCATGGATCATCATTTGGATCTGTCAGGGAGAAGCTTCAACAGGAGGCTCGCACCCACACACAATGACTCCCCAACTAGATTATAAGTGTCACTTGTACAGCGACCAAGGTCAAGATCCTTCACTGGCTTCCCACACATATGACAGGGTTGGTGGAAGGGGTATCCAGCTAACCAGACTTAATATGCACCCAGACAGAACGCAAGGAGAATTTTAGAAGCAAATTTGCAAGGAACAAATGAACACAAAGATGCATCCGTGCATATTGAAAATGATTTATTTTGCTTGTTTGAAGCTTTATGAGCCTGCTTCCTGAAAGTACAGAGATGAGAGGAAAAAGAGAGAAGAGTGGAGGGAGATAACAGCACTGGAGAGTTCAGTCAGAGGCTGAGTTGAACACACACATGGTTGATACATCTAGTGCTGAGTAGGTTACAGCTATCATCAGTGCATTTAGAACAATGGCTATTCAGGGCACTAAAACCATAGACTGTGTAAAACATGGACTTCACCCACAGGTCTCTGAAGAATTGTGAAGCTGTGAGTGTGGTGACTCTGGCCATTGCATCTTGGCAATCCTGCCTCTGTCTGCTCTTGGCTAATCCCAAAATGGGCAAAGACATGGATCGTGGGTGGACTGAGGTGGGATGAATGAAGCATGAGTGCTCAAACAAGCCATCTGTGATGGCACCCACCTGTCAGTCAAAGCATCCACACTGTTAATTCTGCATAACTTTAAGCCTTAATATAATTTGAACAGGTGAGCTCTATAAAAATTCATCCTCAGTACAGTTGTCATGAACAGGGAAATTATCTATAGAGGCCAAAACTGTTTTTGTACCAGGCTGTAAACATGTTTGTTTCTGCTGTGAAGTTGGACATTTTAAGATGGGGGCTTATGGAGATTAACTCATTTTGTAGCCAGCCTCAAGTGGCCGTTTTTGGCACTTCACAGCCATAGGGGTTACTGCTTGGCTGAAACTCAGACAGTCCAATAGTCAGATTCGCATAAACAACGTAAGCCAAAGATTGTTTTTGGCTTCTGTTGAACACTCTTTTGCAATAGCTTTAAACATCTGTAAAACATACGTCACTTGACTAGATGAATAAACCAAAACTTATAGTTTCAAGCTTGATATAGATAGAGAATAATAACAAGTGAATTAAAACCTGACACACCCACTGTGAGAGAAAGAGCTATTCACATTTCAAAGAGAAGAAAACATAAACGTCTGTAAATATGGAGAATATACAGAGGATGAATTCATGTTGACTGCAGTGTGACTTGTACAATGTTTCCCTAGGTGGCTGGGACGAGAGTGTTAGTTTCCACACTTTGTGAGAATTGGGTGTTGGGGGTGGAGTGCCTCGTTATTCTAGTCTTGTTACAGAGGCAGAATCAAGGCTGCCAGGCTAACTGAGCTGCTGTACTTAGTGATACCAGCTGTTGGGCCTACAAGCATGCACTGACGCTCTCTCTTTCTCGCTCCTCATGTCTCTCTCTTTCTGTCTCTCCCTCAGATGTTCTCATTAAGGAACAGAAAAAGCCCCCTGTCAGCAGGAGCAGCCAACCTTTCTTCTGCTTTGGGTGTCAATTGAGTCCGGCCAGATATGCACTTACCTTACCTTACCTTACCCTGAGCAAGTTTTAAATTTGAACCTGAATTTTTGATTGTTATAATGGGGGTAGAGCAAAGACCAAGACAAAGTGACAGAGAGCTCGTTAGAAGCCACATGTGGTGTGGAGTTTCAAACGAGAAGGTGGGTCTAATAATTTATCACTCTGACCCAATATCACATCCTGTTAGTAATCACTCAAAGCTGCACTCACATCCAGAGTTGTAGTTCACATGTGCTGTTTGGAGATTTGAAAGGAACTGACACATGATGCTGGACTGTTGATTTAGGAAGGAAGCAAGAAACCTCAACACTTCTAAGTTTTAAAAGTACAGAACTTTTTCAAATGTTTGAAACTTCATTACCCTTGAGTCATGATGTTACTGATTTTCACGAAATTTATGCAGTCACAAATTGTCAGCACCTCTTAGATGCTGGCTGTAGCTTAACAACATAAGTGTGGACAGCTCATTCCTTGATCTTAAAACATAAACCTCAGTTTCTCTTACTTTCCTTCTTTCCAGTCTCTCTCTCTTTCCTCTGTGTGTATATGAAGGGAGGTCTTATCCTGATTCTGGACCTCTTAATCGCTGCCCACATATCTAATATTGTCAGTGATTCATACCTTTGGTGTTTTGCCCAATGATCTTTTCTCAGTTAGAGAAACAACCTAACAGTCAAGAAAAATGAGTCCGACACAGCTATAGAGGTTGTAAGTGGACTTTGACATCTTACACAACAATTGAATTTGCATATTTCTTTATTTGTCGTGAAAAGCAGGGCAACAACTGCGCCTAGTATGTAGCAACTGCTACTGCTGCTTCTTATTAACAGAAAATCACACCAGCAGGATGGTTAGCTGTGTCATTTGCTGCTAATTGCTTAGGGAAATGGAGAGCAACCTCTCAAACAGAATTCTGCTAACATGACTACAAACACATTGTCAGGCTGAATGAAAAAAGTAATTTGCAATTTCTATCACATGAATAAAGCCTGTATAAGCATGAATTTGTCAGGCAAAGTTGTGTTTTATTAACTCAGTCAGCACAGTTTGGCCCTCTGCTGT
This sequence comes from Protonibea diacanthus, assembly GCA_028641955.1. Lineage (NCBI taxonomy): Eukaryota > Metazoa > Chordata > Actinopteri > Sciaenidae > Protonibea > Protonibea diacanthus. The sequence goes on along the minus strand of CM053988.1, from coordinate 4,752,141 downwards.
AACCTTGTGTCTTTGTCCTGACCTTCAAAATGTTGCACCTTTTTTTTTTTTTATTGTTCTTGACTTGAGTTCATACAATACATATACAGTGTGTATATAATACAGTGTGTAGGATTTAGTGCATCGTTATGGATTGAAACCACCAGAATACAACCTCGCCTCACTCTCTCCTTCGTTACATAAAGTAGAATCTTCATGAACGGCCATGAAACTCGAGAAAAATGCAAAACTCTCTATTTCGACCAGTCTTGTCTTGTCCAGTCTGGGCTATTGTAGAAACATTGCAGTCTCAACATGGCGGAATCCATGGAAGAGGCAACATCTGTAGACTCACTCTAAGGTAACAAACACATAATGATTTTTATTTTCATGTGATCACACACTAATGTGTTTACATAGTTCTGAAAACAAAAATAAATCCCAGTTGTTGTAGTTGTAGTTTCAAGTTGTTATTTTGAGAAGTGTGACCTAGAAGGTTGCTTAGACTATATGAGAATATATGTCCATTTCGCTTTGGGGAAAGTTCCTGTTAGTGCTGTTCTCTAGTTCAGCTGAGGAGAAAATCTTCAAACAGAAATGTCTGATTACGCAGACAAACGATAAGGACAGGGAAGCACAGTTATGCAAAAAGACAAAAAGAAAATTGAAAGAGGAGAGCAAGGTAGAGACAGGAGAGAATAGATCGCAGTAATGGACAGAAAGTCAATGGATAAAAAAGGGGGTGAAAAGAGTCGCGGAGAGAGAGATTAGAGGAATGGCAACCAGAGACAGGTGGCAGAATGAAACAAAGGAAGACTAGAAAGGGAGACAACCCACACATGCTGGTGAATCGTGATAGAGAAGGCCACACTTTGCCTTTCTATCAGTGCTCTGAGGGGGAGGCACAATGTGTGCAGTATTTGTCTCCTTGTACATACATATACACTATATGTGTGTGTTTACAGTACGTGCAGTGTAGAAATCTGAATCCTGCTTCTGACTGTGGGCACATTTCCCTTCATTAGCACATTTCAAGATCCACCCCCTCCCCGTGTCCTGGGGTCACTGGTTATTACATAAAGAGTTCCTTACAGGCAGCGGCAGGGGATGAATTTGTCTACAAGAAATTACACTACAAACAGAAAAGAGGTGATGGAGATGACAATAGCTCGTTTAGCTCCGGCTCAGGCTGAAGCGGTTTAAATGACCGGGAGGCGTCAATAACTGGAGGTGGACACGATATCATCAAGACCTGTGCAGCCAGAGATGAGCTGTGAATACTATCTGTGTGAAGCGTCAGACAAGTGTTGATTCAGCTCTTCAGGTGCAGTCTGTGTGTGTGTGTTGTACTGGATGTCATTATATGCTGTACGTAATATTTCACCCTTCACCCACACAAGTCTTAGCGACGGCCGTTGCTGTGGAGCGAGATACGGAGAACGATGTTAGAGCTGCTTGTTTGTTGACAGATGTTCCATCTACAAGACAATGTTTGGGCTTGTAATGCCTGAACAAATATGTTGTCTTTTGAGTGGTTACACAACCCAACCGCCACCCACACACAGACACAGACACACACACACACACACACATTTAGTATTTACCATGATCTCTTTTTAGAGAAAGGATTGAAGTGTTGTGTAATTTATGAAAACCATCAGGGCACATAAAAACCTGCCATTTTGCAGCAAGCGTCTTCGTCTGGAAACACACCTGTGTTTAAGAGAACATCACCTATAAAAACTACAAACTGGTGCAATGGTTAGCACTGTCGCCTCACAGCACAAAATCCTGGTTCGAACCTCAGCTGGGGCCTTTCTATGTGGAGTTTGTATGTTTTCCACGGGTTTCCGGGTACTCCGGCTTCCTCCCAAAGTCCAAAGACATGCGCTTAACAGATTAATTGTTGATTCGCCCAAAGAGGCGAGAGGTATAGCCCCACCGGTTCCAGATAATGGATGGATGTTTATGCTGTTCATTGTATTTGATCATGTGACGAGACAATACCCCATTAAAATTGTCTTGTATATATATATAAATTGTCTATATATATAAATTCTCTCTCTCTCTCTCTCTCTCTCTCTCTCTCTATATATATATATATATATATATATATATGCACTTTGCAGGTGGGGTTTGAAAAGTTTAACTTTTTGCCTCAACTATGAGTTAAAACTGTGACTGTGAAAGTAATATACTTTAACAGAGAAATAATAAAATGGCAGTGCGTAGGTGGTAACATAAATAAATGTGTCTCACATGAAGAAAAAGAAAACAACCTCCCAAACTGAAATCTGCTAACACGACAGCACATTGTCGGACAGAATTAAAGTGAAATGAAATGAAAGGAATTCAGTCTGATAAAAATCCTACATAAGCATACACTCACTTTTTTTACTCAAAGTTGGTATTTCATCAGCTCACCTTCTCCACACTTTGCCCCTCTGCTGGACTCTTTTTGTCACCTTGTTTAAAATTCACATGACCTGTGGAGTTTTTTTTTTTCCTTTTAGCTTACTTAATTGTGTTGTTGTTTTTGACTTGAGTTAATCCACATTTAAAAGTCCAGTCCATGTGAAGGATTTAGTGGCACCAGGTGGTGGAGTTGCAAATTGCAACCACCTGAATACAATTCGCCTCACTCTTTTCCATTCTAGTATGAAAAAAAACCCCAAAAAACTAAAGCCACCCCTGTCTAGAGCCAGTGTTCAGGCTTTTCATTCTGGGCTACTGTAAAAACATAGCGCTTCAGCATGAAAATCAGTTGTCACTGCTGTGTATCCAAAAGAAAAGTATAACAGTCATTAAATAGTATTATTATTTTTTTATCAGTATTCTACAAAAAAAGAAGGCATTTAACGATGGGCGATGCAGTGGTGCAGCACGGCTCCAAACCCTCTGCGACCCTGATAAAGATAAGTGTGGATTGAAATGAATGATTTCTTACACTTTGCAAAGTCATCCACTGGGCTGGATTGGACCCTTTGGCAGGCCAGACACCCCTGAAATTGACCTATTCATGACATGACCCACGTGTTAGAAAGCTTTTTGGACGTCGGGTGACACAATATAAAGGGTGACAGTGAGGAGGAAGTTGTGGATTCCAAAAGAAAAACCTTGAAGGCAAACTTCTCCCATGATCCAATGGTGTGAGGTCCAACAAATGGAGTTTCTTTTTAAGATACCTAATGGCAGAATAGCACACTGGAAAAGTGCCAAATTCAATAACAAACACAAGTTTTCTTCATCTTCAACATCACTACCACCATCAGACTCTGTTCTTCCTGCAGCAGAGACCTTGTTTATGTGCTATGGATTAAAAAAAAGAACAACTTCTCAAAGGAAATTGTTACGTGGAGTCTCATAAATTTCCGAGCCAGACAAACAATTTTCAGCATCTATTTTTTAAACAGTCATTAGAGCGTGACAGCTTTGTGTCTGTCATTGAGTTTCTGGGTTGACATGATTTGTTTTCTGTCTGGCACGTCAGTATTTCATCAGCTCATACGACAATAAGTACATGAGGCAGGCATTGTGAGACAATACACACGTGAACACGCGGAACGGCATCAGTAACCGAAATAACCACGCAGTAATGTACTCTGTCTTTGTTGACAAATGTGCCATTCATTATTACTGTCACTGTATCGACTACACCGGCAGAAAGGAAAACTTGTTTGGGTTTGATGGAGAAAAGTTTGCTGGCCATAACTTTCGTTGTATTATTTTTTTGCCCTTGTTTTGGGAAGTGATGGTTATATTTGATTTTTTATGATTCATTCTCCGTGTCAGAACAAGCTGAACAATCCAATAGAGCCTCCTCACGCAGGCATCTTACGACAGGCTGTAGGACGATATGTTTGTGTGTGTATAGCATGTGTTTAAAATGATACGATCTCCATTCTTTACACATTCTGTAGAATCTAAAGCACTGAAAAACAGATCTACAATCTGAGCGATGCCTCCATTAACTTGTGTCTCCACCTCTCTCCTCTTCTCCCGTGTGGTCGACTGACAATTGTACAGCTGCGAAGATACAGAGAGAGAGAGAGAGAGAGAGAGAGAGAGAGAGACACGTGTTTCTTTTAGCACAGGCCTGAACAGTGAACACACCTGGCTGGTGCTGATGTTATTCGGTACCATGCTGGTTCTGATTGGCTATGTCATTAACAATGAGCCGCCTCCACACACCTGCTGCTGTGAAAACAGACTGAGAGAGAGAGAAACAGGACGAGGCGGGGCAAGCAGGTGTATGCGCAATAAGAGACAGAGGTGTAAGGTGTGTGTAGAAGGAAAAAAAAGGTGAGCAGATTTAATGTAGTTTGTGAATGAACATTAAAATAAGATGCAGAATTAACTAGAATTAATGCTAGAAATGCTATAAAAATATGATAATGTATTCAAGTTACACTGTAATTCTGTGGGAAACCCTGCAGTAGTATGTGCTCTGTATCTTCACTGTGTAATTAGAAAAAAAATTAAGGAAGTGATATTTTGTGTGCCAAGGACACCATGATATCATGATATTGAGTTAAGACCCAAGCTTCTTGAAAATGGGTGGAAAATTCAGCAAGTTCTGACTATTTTAATGATGGATATAGACCTATATTACAATACTGTGGCAGCACTAATGTATCAGTTCAGTGACCAGCAGCAGCTAATACAGTAACTATGTGTACACAGTTTCTATTTTGACATGATCAAAGTAAATTTTAAAAAGAGTTTGATGAATGAGTTTTGTTTCCTTCAGCAAAATAAAGAAACTGAAAGATAAAAATGAGATTCAGCCACAAGTAGATACATTTGAGATGTCGGAGAATCTCAGTATAAAGGAACACAAATCTCTGGGATCAATACTAGGGGCACACGCCTTGCTGTGGTTTGGGAAATCTAACACCAAGACAGGTGGGTTGAGATGGTGGTAGGTCAGCTTGTTGCTGTGAGAGCATGTTTCATTTTCAGCTACATTTCTCCTGAAGGTGTTTAGCTGCACAAGCAGTATATCAGCAGATGGTGACCTGGACTGAGTCTTTTTTGCCTACAGTCCTTTACTAGTGTTTGCCTGCAATGTGACAGATCAGTGGATATAAGCTTACTGTACCATACTGTTGCTTACTGTTCTACCATATGCCATATACCAGAGTGTCATATGTGACATGCATTTTCTCTGTGTCACATATGTGATGTGATAAATAACACCTTTCTATAATGCGCCATGGCAGAAAAACACTATGAGCTTCACATTTATGATTCAAGGTCACTCTGAGACACCGTTTTTAAATTAGAGAGAGCAATGAACCAATCATAGCCCTTGTGGACAGGGCTGTAGTTGGTGACCTTACCACTGTGTCATGACAGCGTTATAGGCCATTTCATATTTGGACGTTTGGACATGGGAAATGGCATGTGTAAATGAAAATAGTAATAAAGTTCAGTCATCAGATCTATTCAGCTCCTTTAGTTTCAAGGTCCTGGGTCTGTGCATGTTGGCTCACTGTCATGGATGCTTGAATGTAATGAAGCCACTGTTAACATTATTAGTAACACCTCTGCTTTCCCAAAGTGGCAAGTCAAACCACATCCATTCATCCATCCATCCATCCATCCATCCATCCATCCATCCATCCATTCATTTCCTTATGCTTATCTGGGGTCGGGTTGCAGTGGCAGCGGGTTGAGCATGGTGTTCCAGATGTCCCTCTCCGCAGCAGCGCATTCCAGCTCACTCTTGGGGGATCCTGAGGTGTCCCCAGGCCAGATGGGCTATATGGGCCCTCTAGCGACTTCTGGGTCTGCCCCGGGGTCTCCTGCCAGTTGGACTTGCCTGGAAAACCTCCTAAGGAAGGTACCCAGGAGACATCGTGATCAGATGCCAGAACCACCTCAGCTGGCTTCTTTCGACACAAAGGAGCAGCAGCTCTACTCATGAGTTCCTCATCCTATCACTAAAAATAAGCCCAATTACTATACAGAGGAAACTTGGCTGCTTGTGTTGCGATCTGAGAGAATAAAAAAAATGCAATCTCAACCAAAACCCATTAATTACTAATTATTTATTAGAGTAGCAACAATATTTGTTTTTGATAATGATGACTTCACAGAAACCACAGATTTGATTGAAATAAAAGACAGATAGTGGCTGGCTTTTCTTTTGCAAACACTCTTCATATTGTCATGACCCAGTAACAAAGGACGGAACAGTCCAGAAGCCTTTGCCCAAATCAGCATGTAACTGTCATTGTTTAAATGGCCTCTGTCTGTAAGTGTGTTGTGGATATGTTAATGTTTAATATGTAAAAAAGTACATGTTTCATAATTGATTGTACTGGGTTGATTGAAGAAATCTGTTGGCACCTTCCTGCCGAGGAAGGCGCAAATAGGGCAATTAGATAGTGTTTAAAAGGACTATGTAGAAGATTGATATTCACACATTGGCTGATATTTGAGGGTTGGAGTATAGACAGACTGGAAAAACAAGAGCTTTGCCTTCATATCACTAAACATATTTATGATCTTACTCTTTTGTGAGGAGGACTTGTCATACAATACTAGGAGAAACAAGCAGCACCTCTTACTAAAATATGAAATACTGTTACATCACTGACCCAAGGCCTATTTTTCCTCACATTAACACTTTAGAAAAGTTTGGAAGTAGGTAACATGGGTTGGATTTATGGTAGCCTATAAGTCAGCTCTCTGCTTGCAGGCTAGTGCTGGTCACCTAGCTAGTCTGCTAATCAATTAGCATTCGAATGTTGCCTAGGGCGTTTAGCGGAATAAGATGGATCAAATTCACTCACAGAAAACAGGGAAACAATGGATATATAATCTGAATATTAGGCTCCATGAAAACACATCCATCACACATAACTTTTTAACTGCATTAAGTTTTATACTTCTGTCTCAGTCTAATAAAGATAGCAATTAGTGCCTCTTGATTCTCCAGTTAAAACCTAATTCACATGCCCAGTATTAAACTACAGCAAATCAGCAATTCACTGCTCTTTGTTGCATTATGAGAGATTAACAGCACCATAAACCTGCAGGACAGTCACATGACCCAACCAATTACTAACCCGGACAACGCAGAGAGCTTTAGTTGCCCGTTGCATGTGCTTTAAACTCCTTGTACAAAATAGGTTCATCTTTGCAGTAGATGGATGACGAGCATGCATTGTTAACATTAGAACGCCTTTAAAGCGTAGTGATAGTTGTGGTACGTTGTGTCGTTGTGCTCTATATCAACAGCGCTGGAGCAACTGTTGCCCAATCACATGACATGGTTGTACTGTACAGTATATGTACAGTACATGTGTGCACTGCCACACATTCAGTTTTCAGTAACTAACATGCTATTTTGTTGCATGTTATGTGTCTTACATGAATATTGAGTGAAGTGAGTGACTGACTGAAATATAAAACAATTTATTCTTTTTTACAGATCAATATTTGATTTTGGCATATTAAGTACAATTCCAAGAAATGATTAGTTAGATTAAAGATGTGGGAAATACCACTGATGAATCCTTTTTCAGTCCATTATTTCACTAGTGGCATGCTAATGTTGCATTTATTGTAATCAATAGCTGACACCAGAGGCCTTTCACTTACCCCTATTTAACCTGCTTCTTAATCATTGTGTGTAAAGGCTGGTAATGGGTTACCACCAGACGTTTATGATGTCCAGCATCTTACATGTGACTACAGTTGAATGTCTTAGCCTAGACTAGAGAATATTGCAGTGACGACAACAATCTGTATATTAAATATACATTCATAACATTGCTTTCATAAAAATATGCTCTATTTTTACTGAGCTACACTTGGATTTTTGAAGTAAAATAGAAAAGCTCTTTCCATATCCATATTTTATTCCACCTGAAAATGAGTAAAGTCACTCTTCAGATTTATCTTATTGCACTATATGAATCGTTCTGACATGATGTCAGTGGTGTTTTTGTTTTAGACACTGAGATCTGATGGGCCTTGCATGTTAAGTCTGTACCCTGCAGCAATGATCTGGTTAACGTGGTCAAACTTCATGAACTTAAAAGAACATGGCAGACAAAGTCATTAAAATAACAAGTCTGATGCAGTAAAATCCCCTTGTCGTCAGGGCGTGTTTGAAGTGGGTGGAAATGTCTGCTGAAATTAACTATCAGACTGGGAACACTGCATACTCAAGAGCTGAATGAGAAGTGCTTTAGCTCTCCAGATACTGTTCAAAAAGCCTTCCTCCTCTGTCTTTCTCTTCGTCTTGTTTCTTTCACTGCAAAATAAAGCAGACTTATTTGTGACATGATGTATTGGCTGCATTCTGCTGTGCACACACTCCACTGTGCATCACTCCAAAGTGCAACCTTGGTTGCATATTTCAGAGGGCAATTAATTTTGGATTAACAAGAGCTCAGTGGGAATCGCTCCTGGGGCTAGTCCTGAGATTACCCTGTGTGTGATTAAAAGGGCTATACTATCCTGAACCACAGTAGCAAAATCCAGAGCTAAACTCTGAAACTGGAGGGTGGCTCAGTTTTATGATGACATATACCATACCATACACCATAGACTGTATAAAACATTGATGTAGTCTCTGTGACGTCACCTGAAGTTTTCTGAAGAGCTGTTGCGAAGCTGGGTGGGTGAGTGACTCTGGTTGCCGCCACTTGGCAGTCAGAGGAGGAAACATTTCTTCCAGGTGTCGACACTTTGGATCAGTGTAACATTAGCATGCCACTAGTGAAACTATTTGATCAATAATCACAATCCAAAATCCAACCAACCAACCCCAATAATCACCAACTCTCAACAACTAAGTCATCAAATAAAATATATACAATATAAACACCTATATACAAACCCATATAACACTAATAAATACCCCATAAACATATTTAAACATAAACATATATCTTACCTTTTCCTGTTCTACCAGAGCTATACTTAAAGTGTCACGTCTCGGGGGGTTTCTATTGGTGTGACACCTCTAGAGGACAGAGCAGCAGGTAAGTTAAATAAGCATAACAGCATAACTCTAAAAACCCACTGAACACAAGAGACTTTAGAGAGCTGAGTGAAAGTGTAGCGCTGGGTGACACTTTTCCCATCACCAGTCTTTGGATTCATTGTTACTATAAAAATATTACTGCAGCTTTTAGGACATACTGTACTATTGGTATTCATATGCTGCATCCTCCTTCAACACTGTGCAATTTTGAAACATGTGTTAATGTTTCATAATGATCTACAGTACGATAATGTTTTTTAATTCTATAAAGTGGAGGAATAATTGCTTATACTCAAGTGGATAAATGGTAATTGTTGCCTCTGAATCTGCATTTGTTAAAAAGACACAACACTGTGAAAACTTTGATCAATACCAATTGCTCTTCTGGCACATTGATTGATACTGTCGTTAATATTTAATCAGCACTGGGATACTCTTCTTTACATCCTTTATCTCTTTTATGTCTCTTCTCTGAAAGAGGTATGCATTCTAAGGTTATGGCTCCTCTACATCAATGGCTGTCCATTTGGGATGATTGGTTAAGAAATAAAAGTCACAACATTTACCATTGCCCTATTCTCATTGTCAACTGCAATAATGCTATGTGCCATAAACATGAAAAACTCATTGCTCATCTCTTTTTTCCATCGAATGCCTCAACCCCCAGCTTCTCTGGTCCATCCAGGCAGTGAGATTCAAAGTTTTTGGACTCAATAGCATGAGCTCAGGCAATGTGCAAATTAATTACAGCATCTATCAAATGAAAAAAAGTGTAATACACATACAGTACACAATATGTCAGTAGCGTAATATGTCAATAGCGTAATATATCAATAATGTTTGTCTACAGACACTCATGAGAACAGAAAAGGCATTTGGAAGAAAAGATCTAAAAAATGCAAAGGAATGCAGGAATTCTGAGAGACCTCAGCATCGCAGCCTCAACAGTGCCTAATGTTATTAAGAAATTTGCTGCTCATAGAAGTGTCAAAAACCTTCCAGGACATGGGAGAAATAGGAGATGTTATGGGACATGTAGTCAAAGGTTGGTGTAAACTGGAGAAAACACAATTTAATACATCCAAACAGCTGGAGGTTGATCTGGAGAAAACTGGAGTGATGGGTTAAAGCTGTACCACTGCCATGAGGGGTTTTATGGGCAAAGAGAGGACCCCACTGCTGAAAGAAGACATGAAAATAGGCATGCCTGAGTATTGCCACAGAAATTTGGCCTTTGATTTGTTTATAGGTGACAAAATTAAAAAGAGAAGGACACCACTGGTGCAATTATCGGTTGAGCCCAGACACTGTTCTGCATCCGGGTAGAAAATGGTAGAACAAAAGGCTGGGTCCTTACCGTGTCTCTCTCTAATTTCCTATATATATATATATATAAACTAAATGAACTAAAAACTTCTATTAGATGGAGTCACCTAATCAGTAAGCTCTATTGTCCACTGTATTACTATCGCAGTATAAGTAATAAGTATTAGTCAATCAAAGCAGGTATTAACAGCTGCACTAAACTGTGTGAGGTTGTAGTGCAGTGAGTGGAATGATAATGTTGCATGTTAACATACTCAAAATGTAAATATTAAAATGCTGATCTTTAGCCCATTCTATTTAGCTTGTGAACGTCATTGTTATGAAGAAACTTGGGTTTTTGGGTTTTGTACCAAACTTCAATCCATCCAACATCTGAACTAAAAATATGAACCTGCTGGTGCCACCAGAGAAAAAGTAGGGCTCATCAAAGTTATTTGGATTCATCCTATGGGGACCATGAAAATTTCATGTCAAGACTCAGCTTTTCACATTTTAGCTGATGCAATGGCTTTGGCATTCAGCTATACTGCAGTACTGCTTAAGTGTGAAAAGTTCTTCCTGATAGCTTAGGGAACTCACTCGCAGAGCTTAAATTTTTAGCTACAGGCAGTATTTCATGTTATTTGTTACAAGCAAGGTTGGATTGATTGTTGATGACGAGGCAGGGGGAGTCTGGGGAAACCTACAAGGAAGGGAACCTGTGCTCAATTAACTGCTCTCCTTATTAACAGTGTCTCAATAGTCACTGTTAGAAGAGCTGCTGAGGCCATGTGCTAGAAACACTTCAGAGTGTGAGTTTGCTCACTGGTGGATGTTTTCCAGAAAGGCGAGCAGTAGCTCTACCGCCTGCAGCATAGATGGAACCAGGGCATTGAGTGTGGGGAAGTTAACTTATGAGAATGGACAGACAGACAGGAGGCAAGTGGGGGGTGCTGCCAGTCGGGGCCAGAGATGTCCTGAGATCACCCATCATCTATTCATCTATCATTTATTCTTTACCAGTCAGAGATGTTTGCTTTGTTTTTCTGTAAGAGGATCAGTCACACATCTCATGAATGAAAAATCTGTTTGTGTGTATCTGTAAGTTGCAGCTGGTAGAGGAGCAGCTGAACTTATTACCTTATTACCTTTTTTTTTTATTTTACAGACACATACACATAATTTATGGAGTTGAAACTGAAGATAATCATACCTTTTTCCACCACAATGATGTGCGAGTGTGAGCCCAGATGACTTAAAATGCAGTAGATGCACATTTTCCTGAGTTGTCCTAAAACGACACATTAGTCTGCAGATCAACGGTTTAAGAATCAAAACAGCAGATCAAAAATGCTACTTCAAAGCCCAGAGAAAGCATGAAACTGCTGAAGCCACACAAAACACAACAAAGCCGGCACAGTTTCCAAATCGACTCGATTATTAAAAATATATTCAAACTCACCATCTAACATTTTCAAAGAAGCATTGTTGAAAAGTTTTTATCCAACATGCGACACCTCTTCTGTCTGAGGTTTGCTTGAAAACAAATCCATCCATGATACAGTTTCACAACTTACTAACAAACTAATTGGTTGCCACGTTGCGCTTGTTTTGCCCTTGTGACAACTCTCTGGGATTTTGAATTTTGACTGCAGTACCCATTTTTAACCACTAATTATCACTGTTACAAGCAAAGTTACATATTGTTTCTGTAAACTTACTAATTAACAAATGGAACAGGAACAGTAAGCTGCTCTATTCACCAATATGTGCTTACATAACAGGCATGTGACATGAGTTTAACTTCATCACTGATCACTGGACAGTGAAAACGTCATTAGCCTGTGATGAATACCAATGGTGGATACTGAATTCAGATCAGATCATGTTGAGCATCACTAGCTATATGAGCTAGCTTTTAAAATGACTTGTGATAAGTTTGGAGAAGCTTCCTGTCACCTGTTAATAGCACCACCTGTGGCCTACACAAGTCTGTCCGCCACTGGACATGATATATCCAGAGAAAATTAAATGTCTGAACAAAGTTTTCCTAACCTCATACATCTTTTGATATTGCATTGTAATTTCATCTTTTCCTTTCAATCGTAATCACAGTTAACTGTTGTCAGACCTAATATCTTCCTCACGATCTCTTTGCTTATTTGCAGCATTGTGCTCATACATGTATAACACACTCTTCTTACAGTACAATGCAGCTGATGCATTTTGATCATGAGCACTGATTATGTCATGACAGACTCAAGGCAGGACTCAGACGCAGAGCAGATGTAAAGTGAATTTTATTCAGGAATGGCTGCAAGAGTATTCCTCTGAACAGAGTGAAAATAAAAGTGCTACAAAAAGTCCTGATATGCGTCTTCACTATTGGAAGATGCACAGCTGTGAAATCTTACAAAAGAAAATTTGCTCCAAAGGAGGAAAAACGCTGAGTCTAACTACACTAACTAAACAAACTAACCTGTCCTAATCTAAGAATCGAGGTCCTCCAAAAGGGAGGAAACAAAACCTGGTCGGGAAAATACAGAAACCTAAGAAACACTCTGAAATAACTGGAGGAAATGCTAAGAAGGATTAAATGTGAATAAACACAAACTCACTCCAAATGGAGGAAAACAAAATGGCAATCTCTAAACTATCAAATACTAAATCTAAGCTATAAAGTTACAAATGAGAAAACTCAAGGCGGCAAAGCAGGGCAAAACTGTGGCTGTGGCAAAGATCTAGGGCACGGGCTGGTATAACGACAAAGAAGAACACACTGGCACAAGACAAGGGACACGCAGACTATTTAAACACATGGAGGGAAGGGAGCACCAGGTGCACACGATCGGTGATTAGGAAAGACAATCAGACAGGTGACACAGGCGGAAGGGCAAGTGACCTGAAACAAGAGGAGAATTACTTTTCAAAATAAAACAGGAAATGACGAGACAAACACACAAAACAAGACATGACCTCACCGCGGTGTGACAGATTACATGTTGCAGAGCTACAAAAAGGTTTGATATTGAACAGGTAATGGCTCTAATCTCTCTCTTGGTGTCTTGCATCATCTCTCTTCTTTCTGCTTTCAGTGAGGGTGAGGGGGCGGTCTGCCTCCTGAAGAAAAGTAAAAAGAGAAAGTTAAAGCTTTTTTAACTTGAGCTTTTTTTTTTCTTTTGGGTTAGGTTCTGTAACTATTATTTGGTCTTAGGTGTATTATGACCACAGGTGGACTGGCTAAGTTTTGTTCAAAAGACTTTGGATTAGTCAACCTGTGGGCTGGAGGTAAGTCTGTAACACCAACATAGATTTGTTTTGGACAGAAAGTCCAATACTTTTTATTGGTTTTTTGCTGTTGACTGGTCTGATTGAGTGACTCAGGTGTTTGCGGAGGGGTCATGAAGTTAGTAAAAGTTATTTCAGTCTTTCTTCCTAACTTTACTTTGGTGAACCACAACCCTACAACAAAATGTAATGATGTGCACAACGTTAAAATATTAGATCTATATTTTTGTGTTAGTCATTGGGAAGGGGTAAAAAAGTGAAATGAAGTTACTTGGAATTCAAAGTTTTACTTTTTTTTTTTTTTTTAAATTTAGTTAGGTTGGAGCCAATGCAGGAGTTTCTATTTATGGTAAGGTTAGCATTTGGGCAGTTCCACTATGCTGTAAGACATCCAAACACCATAAATAGTCATCTACTTCAAGTTAATGTTTCACATAAATTACAAACTCAAATCATTCATTGATCATAATGCCAGTTTAAGTTTTATCAGATTGATATCATAACATACCCTATTTTCATGTTCAGATGCTAAAATCCTTGTACATGGTTTTAGAGGTAGATAGTGCAACCAGCATCTCTCTAGCCTACACATGACAGCAACACTCTGGTCCAAAACACACCTAACAAAGTCCTTACACGATTAAGAGTTTCTGTGTGTCTATTTTTTGTTTTTGTTTTTTCATGTGAAGTCTATTAGATTAGATTCTAACCAGTCTTCAGGAGATGACTGAATAAAAGTTAAAGTTTGGTAGACTTACTGTGTGCTGTCACAGATGTAAATAGAAACAAACTGTGATTATGTGCAAAACACTGAAACCATATATTTAATTGAAAATAGCACAGACAACTTAAAAGTCCAGTCTCATCTTTGATGAGCTCTTGTGTTGAATTTTATTCTCTTACTACTCCTTACGACTTCTCTTACGGGTTTCTTTTGCAGTCTATTTTTGCATTGCATTCTCTGGGGTTTTTCTTCTTCTCCTCCACAGATAATTCTTTCTGTGGCCAGTGTTTTCTGTTGGTTATGATAGCACTGCACCCAACAAAATATGCAATCCTGAGAGCTGAGAACAATGACATTGCTGTATGACAATCAAATGGGTAGTAAACAAGTTACCAGTTTACTGTTCCTAGATTATTTAAGACACTGGCAAAATGCATATACTCATTTACTGTATTTTCATTTTTGTTCATAGGCATAGGCATAGGCATAATTGTAACTCCATGAAGCAAGAACCTTTTTTTTCAATATTTATGTATACTGATACATACTCAGCAAAGGCACGCAAATGAAACCAAAAAAAGAACAAATTGTCCTATAGCGACAGAAGCCAGTGCCCTGTCCTGCCCTGCCCTGGATGTGGGGGTGCTGAGTGGTGAGCGTCTCAGTGGGGGTTGAAAGGGGGGTGGTGAACTGGTGAGGGGGGGAGGAGTTGGCTGGTGGGGGTCAGGTGTTGAAGGTGGCAGGCTGAGGTGTGGAGGGGGAGGGGAGAATGAAACCATGCAGCAAAAACTTTTTTAAAATGTATATGCAGACCTATACACACTCAGCAAAGGCAAGCAAATCAATCAAAAAATAGTATAAAAAATAAATAAATACGTTGTTGTTTAGCAACAGTAGCGATGCCACTGTGACTCAGGGTCAGTCTTCCGGGGACTTCTAAGTCTTTCATTTATGAAAATACAGTATAAATGAGTCATCCTCCTGTTCATGAACACACTCAAATCACAAGGCTACTGTATAGTATACAGTAGTCAAACCAGCTGCAATCTGTTATCTGTGTGACACTGGGAGACCAAAAAGCCCACTA
This sequence comes from Protonibea diacanthus, assembly GCA_028641955.1. Lineage (NCBI taxonomy): Eukaryota > Metazoa > Chordata > Actinopteri > Sciaenidae > Protonibea > Protonibea diacanthus. The sequence goes on along the minus strand of CM053988.1, from coordinate 4,736,754 downwards.
AGTGCAAACAAAAGGTTGAGCAATGAGAATGCTAATGAGGTGTTTGTACGGTCTCACCTGGCCTAAAGTTGAATACCTGCACAACTACAAAAGTATTCCAAAAGGCTGTTAATCACCTGTAATTCTTCCTCTTTAAATGGAAATTCACACAAAAAAAGTTCTTGCTGCATGGAGTTTAATTTATGGTTCAATTTATTTATGCAGGATTAGGCCTATGGGATGAACAAAAATGAAAATACAGTAAATGAAAAAAAAGAAAAACATAAATTACAAAAAAAAAAAAAAAAGAAAAGCAAACGGCCCTTCTTGTCCAAAATTGATGACACATAATGTACTGTAGCCTACACCCGCAGAGACCGATGATTGTACTGGACTGGAAAGCAGCCGACAGATTTATTAGGCTATGTAGTCATTCAATAGTCATAAAGGAGGGAGAGTATTTGTGGTGTCTATATCTAACATGTCACTGTTTACTAAATCAACAACATCTAGGCTACTCTAGGCTATCCTTACATAATTACTAATGCTTCCCTTCTCTCGCGCTCGTGCACTCTATACTGTATAGTATATGCTAGTCAAACCAGCTGCATTTTCCGCTCTGTGATCTGTGTGACACTGGGAGACCAAAAAGCCCAGTAAGTGCAAACAAAAGGTTGAGCAATGAGAATGCTAATGAGGTGTGTAAGCTACGTCATCTCCAGGTAGAACAACTGTAAAAAGATTCTGTGAGAGAAGCGCCATCTTCAGGTCATACCCTGTAATTAAACAAATAGGTGGAGTTACAGTAAAAAATAGACATGCCCAGGAGAAGGAGGGGGGTCATTCCAGCGCTGGAATTTAGCAGGCAGTTGGCTGGAAGACGGCAGGAAGACGGCTGCCATTCGGCTGGCTTTGATGGGAACTTTTGAGTTGCTACTACTGTATGGCTAATAACAAAGATGAACCAGGAAGCTAGTCTTAACTGAGATGCACCTTTAACAGACAGTTTGGGTAACACTTATGTTTAAAACATGTCTGACAGTTTTCTGTTTTTGTTCCTGTTGCCTCATTACCAGCTCTTAGAACTTCACTTGAGTTAGATTGTTTCTACTAACAAGAATAAAACTATGAAAATAAAACCAACTTGTAATAAACCAGAAGCATCTCTTAATGAGTGTCCCTTATGGAAGATACTCAAACTTGAACACTGTTTTAACCAAGGTAAAACTAAGTCTTATTCTGGCTTCTTTGTGTAATTTTAATACATGCAAAACCTCTTCTGCTATCACTGGTTTAAACCTGTTTTGCCTTGAGCAATGGCGAGCTACTGAACTAAACTTGTGGACCTGTCTGAAAGTTTGAGAGGAAAACTCAAATGCTTTGTACAAATCTTTTATACATAAAAAGCAGCAAATGTTAGGAGAGAAAAGGAGAGTGGAAAGAAAAAGTTGTGGTTTGGGGATAGATTGTATGGCTAATTCATTCAGTATGCAGCTGAGGTTATGAAACTGAGCAAAAATCAGAGAAGTGTGAAGAGGAAAAGCCCCCTCGATGCTTCTGCTATATACTGGGCCGTCATGGAAGCTTTCTTTGTATAGATGGGAGTCTGTCAGGGCACCTCTCTTGGGGAGACACAGATACCCATAATTTTGCAACCACTAGCTGTGCTCTTTGGCTTGAAACAGCAGCCTGGATGCTTTGGGTAAATTCACTTTTGTTTAGAAGGTAATGAGCAGTAGCATAAATCTGAGTAGGTGGTGGGTGATGAAATTTGAAACCTGTAGTGATTTCAAAGAAGATGCATAGTGAGGTCATTGAGGGTAAAAAGAAACTGGTGTGTTGTAATGATGTGCTAGTATACCTGTACACTCAAAATTCCACAATGTGCTATTACACAGTGTCAGTAGATGATTTACAGAGGAAGGCACAAGCTGTGGCCTAACGTCTGAGACAGCAAGTAATGACTGAAGAAAACTGAGGAGATGAAATCTGGTAAGATGATCCTGAAGTTACAATATTCAAAATTATTAAAGTAATATCACACAGCAGGGGATGCTGATATACCGAATATCAGCACGGCTGCGTTTCGGTTGGTTGCCAAAGATAATCTTTATTACATAATCATATCTTTTTTTGATTATATTAATTTTGAATAGACAAGAAGACTGTTGACATATGACATCATTTATCTTTTCTAATTTATTTATCTAATGTGTTTTAGAAGGCACTGTTATTTCAAATGAAATTTGAACTTTCATTTGAAATTTCACTAAATATATATATATATATATATATATATACACACACACACATACACACACATATTTACAGTGTGTAATAACATTCCTGTCACCTGTCTCTTCATTTGGTGCTTCAAATCATACACTGTGTGGCAGTGGTGAAAAAGGTTTTGTTTCATAGATGAACATGGTAGTTTTATTTCATTAACACGTACAGTACATCCATAATTACACAATCCTCAGTGGTGCTCTGTAGTCTGAAATGACATCCTAATATATTAATATTTTTAGAGTGCCAGTTGCCAATTAAATGAGCTGCTGTATTTTAAAAATTTAAGCAGGAAATGGGTGACAAATTCAGAAACATACAAATAAATATTCAGTGCGTGAAATGGCACTCTACTCACTGAAGTCAAAGCTGAGGATTCTACATAGCAAAAGGTGTGAAAACTAAAATTAACATGAGTTCTCAGCTCTGCGTGAGACAAAAAGCCTGTCCTAACAGGTATGCTAAAACACCCCTGGCTCTTTGTTTGCTTGACGTAATCTGCCACAGACATTTGTAAGGTTGTGCTGCACAGTATTTTGAAGCAGAGTGGTAAAATGATCCTGCATTTTATTCTAAAGAATTTGGCACGCTGCCTCGACTGGACATTTGTTGAAACATGAGCCACCTGGACAGGACAAGATAAGTGGAGCTGGTTGTATGTCTGCATGTCTGTCTGCCCATTTCTGCTGCTTCTGTCACGGTCACTTTTGATGACAGGCACCCCGTGTAACCATCTGGAAACAATCCTGTATGCTACACCCCTATCTCTTTAGGAGATACCCTATCTCATAACATTCAGCCAACTGGAAGAAATGTGGGTGTATTGTTCGATTCTGCAAAACAAAAAAAACAAAAAACAAAATTTAAATAAAATAAAATAAAAAAAACAAACAATTTTTTTAAATTTTACTTTTTACTTAAAGCCTTACATGACTAAACCTGTATGAGCTTCAGTGCATGCTTAAATTAGTTGGTGGTGGCATTCTGGTCATTTCTAGAGCTGAAGTGGTTTGTGTAGCACTTTGTACCATTGTTACCAAAGGTGCTTCAGAAATAATGTTCATTATTATCTGTAAGCATGACCAAACCTAGTTGTAATACAGTACTTACAATCCTGGTTCTGTAGTGATGTGTAGTGTGGTATTCTTATTGTCTTGGATGAAATAATAACCAGTCTAAAACACGATGATAGTCCATCATTATTATTATTATTATTAAGCAGCTGCATACATCAGCCACTAGAAAGTCTGTCTTTGAGCAGCATGTGCTCTGTTGCTATTGTCCTTTTACATTGCAATTTTTCTAACCAGATCCCAGTGATTCAGCATTGAACCTCGTCTAGGTCTCTACCACCTTTCCAGGAAGGATGATTCCCACAGTTCTTGCCCTCTCCTGCCAATACGTTACCAAACTAACCACCAGGAATTAAAATGGAAGCATCACAATCTTAAACAGTGTTACAAACTCACTTGTACCATCCAACAAAGTTCAGCCTTGAGCAGTGTGGGTGGTGACGGACTGATACGTTCTTCCCCTTCAGGAAACCATTCACTTTTACACACCCCTTGACTCACCCTCACTTCACCTGGGCATATTCTCTGCCTCATCCTCTCCAGTGTGTCCCCTTGGGGACTTTGCGTCTCAACAGATGGCCCATGTTCCAGAATCACACACTAGACTACTACTGCTGCTGTCTGGTAAGGCCACTTTTAGTGGCTAGTATCGTCAAACAGCTGATAACCACAAGGATTGATTGGTCCACTACCACAGCTACAGATAGGACCCTACAAACACTTAGTGGTCATGAAGTCAGGCTCAGTCTGTTCAATGGAGTTGGCAGCTCATTGGACTGAGATGTCTAGTTCCATATCAACCTTTCACCTGGGTTGTTAAATGTTAGCTATCTAGCAAATAGTCTTCCTGCCATGAGTTCATGTGATTAAATCAGTTATATTTCTTCATATTCTGTATTACAAGAAATGACCTTCCTATATTTATTATATTCACCAATCTAGGCTTTTACATTATAGAGGTAGAGTGGCTGTGATTCACACCGATCATTTTCAATGTTCCTCATACTCTTTGGAAACTTTTTTTTCATTTGAATCACTTAGTTTTATGATTTGTGATTTAATCTGCCAACCTCCAAAATTTAACTCTGGTTTTATTCAGGAATTCTCTGATCTTTTAGCTTTATTATGCCTCGCTTTGATAGAGTCTTGTGGGCCGCCCCACTGGTTTCTCTTTTACTATGGATTTTACAGACATAGTGAAATCTTTTAATCTTCCTCAGTCAGTTGAGGGTCCCAATCACACCCAAGACATTGTTCTCTTCTCTGGTTTTATTCTTGCTGCTCAAAGAACTATCATTTGTAAGTCCCTCCTTGCACCTCCTGCTCGTTCAATACACTGACGGCTTTTATAAGGTGTTCAGCACCACATCTACACTTAGCAATAACCAAAAAACAATTATGTCCACATGATGTACTAAATAAATTATAATAATAACTAAATAATAATAAATAACAGAAAGGAGAGTGTGGTGGTGTTACAAGTAAGAACTAATAACTACAAAGCAGTAAAACAAGGCAACATTATTGCAACAGAACATCAGAACCTCAGAGCTCTTTCAAAGCTCTTTCAAGACTAAATCCATAAAACAAGCAGAATCGTTCCCCATAATCTGTGAGCACAATAAAGGAAATCAAGGGGGCGTGTAACCACTGAGCCTTCTCTGCACTGCAACCTCTTCTGCCTCACTCAGTCATTTTGAAGCCCTTTCACTGTGCTGCTTATACGACACAATGGTCAAATTAAAGCCTTCATCAAGTCCTTTAGATATCATGCCTACCAGAAATTTTCAACAGTATTGGTCCCACTATTATATCGATTGTAAATAGCTCTTTCTCCTCTGGCTGTGCTGTGCCCAGGAGTTTAGACCCATTTTACATATTTATCCTTGAATGTTTTAGAGCAAGTTGCTTACTTAAAGTTAATTTATTTTACAAATAATCATAAAACATTTCAATCAGGTTACCATTCGCATCTTAACACAGACACTGCCCTCATTAAAGGATCAAACAATGTCTTAGCTGATACTGGAGACTGTTTGATTTCAATTATTGAGCTCAGCTTGGCATTTGACACAGCTCATCATTATATTCCATTGGATGGCCTTGAAAAGTGGGTTGGCATCAGTTACAAAGCTTTCAATTGGTTTAAATATTATTTATCAACTTTTTGGTAGAGGTCAGTGATACCTTTGATTATCTGACATGGCGTTCCCCGCGGCTCCATCCTTGGCCTCCTGTTGTTGTTTTGGTCCATTTGGCAATAGTGAAGAGGACATGGACCACAATGCGGACAAATATGAATCACAGGTACTCAAAGGACTCCCTGGCTTCCCACCAATGAACATTGCCAATTGTGGTCAGTGGGACAGAGCTGTTGTGTGACTGTTGACTGCTGATCGGAACATGAGTGATGACTTATGAGCTGTATATGGGAACTTTTTATTTGTATTTTCAAAACTAAAATCAGAGATACAAGTTTTGGTAACTCTGAACCAACTTAATTCATCTTTCATAATGATGGTTTTAATTGTTGAAAATGTTCTCTGACATACTGCCTGCTGCTTACTTTGGGGACAGCAGTGATCATTCTAATTTACCATAATTCCAGGTAATTAAAGTCTCCACAGTGTTGTAGACACATCTCAAGTTAAGGATTGTGCAAACTTGCTTCCAAACACTTAGAATTGTGTGAGTTTTAGATCTATGTACAATGATCTCTGTAGTCCTTGTCTTTTGCATCTTCACTCAGAGGTCAAGATCAAACACAGAACAGAGGCATGAAGCTGGAGGGGATCCAGTGTCTTGCTCAAGGACTCTTCAGTAATACAAATGCTTCATTTGGCTGGAAATTGGATGACATTGTCAAAGTTGTAGAAATGCAGCTGTTCATAAATTAATGCCAAGGAACTGAGGACTGCCAATATGGCTGTAAGAGTGTCATATATTGACAACTTTTCTTCTGTATGACAAACTGGGTTGTTTATGCCTTGCAAACAGGCATCAAGAGAATAGTGAACACACACATCTGGCAGAATGCGTTCCCTGACTATCTAACTCCAAGGCCTTTTTGTGATTGACTGCCATCTCTCTCTTTTTTATTTTTTTTACACCAACCAAACATTGTGTTGAAATAAAAGCTATGTAAGACTAGATATGGAACCTTTGAGCACCAGCACTTGACATTCAACTTCATGGAGGTGAAGTATTTGACAAACATTCTCTGGATTAGGTTCATCCAGTGTTGGAAGCAAGAGGGTGGTTAACTCACGTTGAGGTCTCGCTCTTAACCACAGGTTACACTAAGGGACCAGCAATAAATTGCTGTTTGGATAACAGTGTTATTTTCATTACCCCCCTGCTAACTGGCCCATATTAGTAAATATGATTTAAAAAGTATACTGATCTCATGCAGCATAACTCTTTTGATTGTTAATGTGTAAAAAAAAAAAAAATCAGTATTGCATTTTAGTGCTTCTTCTATTTTTCAGTTTATGTTTTTTTTACACCCACCTTCTGGTATCATCTCACTGGTCTCACTAGAATGTTGTTTTCCTTCCATCATTCTTGTCTTTATTTTTTCTGGCTCAGTGCCCTTTTCTCCCTTTTTGTCTCATTTCTTTGTCCATCCTAATGTTGGTGAGCAGAAAGTCAATTCAGGATTTTTTCCACAAACTGTGCATGCCACACATTTCTCCAGCCTTTGTCACCTTTTGTCTGAAGATAAAAAAATAAATAAATCAGCGATGACACTGCATATGACCTCTCTAACATGCACATTTTCTGAAAAACACGTTCTTGAATTGGTGCCCCATCAGAGTTCCATTTGGTTGCTGTTTGCTACCTGTGGATTATTTATCAAGTCACTCAGTGGTCGCTGTTGGCAGGTTAGTAACACATATACACACATGAACACACACCGATAGACCCATCATTGATTTCAGTGTAGGGACCAAATACAGAGGCGGCGCATTTTGAAATCCAAGCATGCTCCATCAACTGTGAAGGTCAGCTAAAGGTCTTTTCTATCACTCCTTACTGCACACTGCTGAGCCATCGCCCACCTTTCATCACTCACAAGAAGTCACTTTGAAAGCGACGATTGACAGAGTGATTGACAGACACATATTACTTTTGTCGTGTGAAATCCATCTTCAGTGTTTTGCATCTGTGACTTCAGGAAAAGATCACATATTATTCACAAACGTCTATGATTCTCTGTGTTTGAAAAGCTTCTCTGGATAAACTCCAGTTTTATACGCTAATCGAGCTAAACAGCAAGAAGGCTCTCAGCCTTAGGCTCAGGCTGTGCTAATGTTCTCAGTTGTGGTGTGCTGTATCATAAACAATAGCTCTCACCACTTTATTGCCAGTTTGCCCTATAGGCCACACAACCACTGGCAACCCTGATGATCTGATTATTATTATATTTTTGAACAACCATAATAACTCTCTAATATTTAAATATTTTAAATTCACCTAACTGGTTTACTTGGTTGTTATTTTGTCCCTAACATAACTTATCCTGGATTTTATTGTAGACAAGATACGACATGGAGTCAGCTTGTTCTGTGTAAGTCTTATAATAAATGTTTCTGATCATCTGTGCAGGACATTCTCCGACATTAAAACTCTCTGCCATTTCTGTACTAAAATAAACACTGAACTAATTAATGACAAAAAACAAACAAACATTATTTTGTTTCCCTTCATGATACAGCTTACAGTGCCCTCATCGTGTCTGCATTAATGCAAACTGCATAGCTCTGCATTAGGACAATATGTCCTGCTGGTTATTAAGTGTTATATTGTATTGTTATATAGTGGCTGGGTAATTTGGTCAACATTCAGACAATTTTTAATCTAATCATAAAATACTGAATGTTTCAGCAAACAGGTGCACCTTACATGTGCGGTTCACCCACATGCTCGTAAATAGAAACTACTGACTGCTCGTTTTATATATTTTGTCATTCACAATGCTGTGCATTCGCTGTGAGGGCATTTTCATCCCTGAGCCAAACATGTAATATTAATTGAAAATTCCAGGATTGGGCCTTATCTCAATATTTGGGATAATCACCAAGGATACGATAAAATTCAGATAAAATCTGAAGGTCGGTTGAAAGTCTTATCCAGACAGATTATATTATGTTTTCATGGAACATAAGTAACCCGGTTATTCATCCATGATTCTCACACAGCGGTGGGAGCAGATGAACCGTGGGGGTCACAACAGAAGCAGCAGCCGATGGTTTCAGTTAATGATATGACAGCAAGCTTCAGCGCCCAGTAGAGACCCTCGTACAGACTCTGCTTATCATCAGCTGTGAAGTGCACTGTGAATGATGGGTTTATTTAACAATAAAACGTGAGCACCGGACATCTGTGAGACACACTATAAATCTTGTCAAGCACCGAAACTTAAATTCAGAATTCTGTATTTCTCTTGAACATGAAACATTCATGTAGCACTTCAAGCTAAATCTAAACTTCCTCAGAACATGGACAGGAGGTGGGTGTGGATGTAATTGAACAAAATGACCATCAATCCAGACCATGAACCCAGTTAGATTCTGATGCTTAAAGCCTGACTAGTGCCTGGAGCCGGGCATCCTCTTTTTCTACCCGAGCCTCATTTTATTAAACAGCTTTGTTTAATACTCAATTGTGATTTGTTAATTATGACATTCTACCATGTGTGTCTTGTGGGATAATGTACATGCGTCATCAGGTTTATTTTGTAACAATAGTCGGCTTGCTGTACTTTATTTGTTGTGTAATATACTGTAGGATTGTTTCTGACCCAAGGTGAAGACTGTGTCGAGTGACTAGATGATAAAGCAATGTTACGTGAGATGGAGTGATGTTGTCCTGAAGATCACAACCTCGAGTGTGATGGAAATGGTATAAATATTAATCTTTTTGTTGACGCTCTGATAAAATTAAACATGTTTAATATCATCTGGAGGTATCTGCATGCTTTTCAGCCCAAACAGGAAGCTGGAAACCAGGTAGTTGCTTTGGTAACGGCAAAATATACAGTCACACAAACGACAGACGGCAAATTAACGGTTGGCTTCATTCCTACTCACACTCAAGTTGCATGGCTAACCAAACCTAGTGAGTGAGAAAAATCCAGCTCTTTATGAAGCTTTAGTATAATTCAATCTGCTAATATGTTTATTTTTTACTGTTTCAGAAACACCAGGTAACTGTGTGATATGGTAGTCCGATGTTGACTGCTGTGAGTTATTAGTTTAATTCATGACTGTGTATTGATTACTGACTGTAGCTAATCAGATTTATTATCAGCTAATTGTATTCAGTTTCCAACGGCCATATGCAGTAAATGGTTGCAGTTCCACTGCTTTATATCAACACTCATGGAATGCCTCTTGTCCAATCAAGTTACTTTGTCACAACTAACTGTTGCATAATGATCAATATCAATAGAAGTTTGCAATCAAGAGAAGTTTTATTCAGCAAACTATTTTGCTGAAATACAGAATATATTCTTTACATTTCAGGTTGAATAGACTCCATGAAATGTTCAGGAAAGGTGAAAAGAGGAGCTGATATCGACTTTCAGTTCCATTAAAACAAGACAAATGAATAAATGTTAGCGTTATTAAGTATTCATGTGACAGTCCAGGCTGCCAGCCGCACCATGATGGATGCCCTGACTGTGTTGGAGACATGAGCTTCACAGAAAAAAGATCCATTTTGTTAATACTGTATGTCTACAATATGTCCACCTGCTCAACACCTCTTATTTCCCCTCTCTGTTCTCATTCCTCGTCTTTCTCTCCAGCGTTCTTTTAACATGGGCATTTTTTCATAGCTTGATTGATTCTTTCCTGCTGTGATGCTACGCTCCGTTGCCCACTGAAACAGCTGGCTGGGCATTGGCTTGACACGAAGCAAAGTGGGGAATAATGGAAGAATGAAAAAACAATGAAGGATGAACACCTGCGATACTGGAGGACGGGGATGAACTTTGGGCTGTAAAGCTGTTGGTCTTTTTGCTGTTTGTTTTGTTTGACTGTCAACTGCTGTGATTAACCATTATGCTAATCGAGATTCATGAATGAGAGCCAAGTCATTATCAGTTCATTGGTGAATATTCATGGGTATGTGTATGGAGATGAGTCCATTTTCTCAGGCAGTGAAAATATGATTTCAGGGAGGTTGTTGCAGAACACTTTTGATGTTGTGATCAGACGCTGAGTGAGTGACACTAATGTACTCTTGTACTCATGTACTTCTTCTTCTTCATTCATTCGGGTTAGCACGGACATTCATGCTAACAAGAGTTGTGCTTTATTAGACCATGTAGCAACTGATAAGGCATGACTAGATTTGTCCAGGTCTTTGAATATATATCAGACTTTTTGCTTTTTAGGCAAAAGGGTGTTCAAGCTGACATTCACTGGAAGTACTGTAAAGCAATAAAGATTTGTAGCTGTAGGCTATGCTTAGAGGATGACTTAGCTGACGTTTGATGTTCTACACAAGTCTAAAACCTGTAGTTATGTATCTCTGCTTTGGAGAGGCTTTCTGGCACACAATGATAGACCAACACAGTGCTACATATATGTGACAGTGCTACTCTCACACAAAACATATGAAACCTCTCTATCAGCTAGATGAATGGCTGGTCAAAATGTCTCTTCCAGCTGGACTTGACAACAGTACAAATTAAGTATAATGAAGAACAAAACTTATCCCACATTCTCGACTCCTACATACAGTAAGCCTACAACCAAGTTCAGTGGAGTCTCTGCAGAGGCAAAGTGCCCTTTTCTTTTTTTTGCTAGCTTATATCAAAATAGCATTGCAGTGTCTGCACTAAAGTTAGCCAGTGAGGTTTAATGTGTCATAATGTTCCCATTATGTAAAGGCCACCTGTGAATAACTGGGGATTTTAAGAAGCTCTTCTTTTGTTTTGTTTTTTGAGTTCATTTAGTTCCATTACTTAAAGCATTGGTTACGCTCTGTCTCTGTTTCCTCTTCAAACTGAGCATTGTGTATCTACCAGCTACTCGACTCACATTAATGCAGATAATTAACAGGCAGATAGTTGCATACTTAAATTGTTGCATGTTAGTAGTAATATTTGTTTTGCATATTGATTTAAATACTTTTCTGCACCCTTCAACGAACAAGTAATTTTTAGAGGAAGTGTCAGTGGCAGCCAGAATAACCCCAAAAATTCAGACAAGAATGTTGATGAGTGAACACACTGCTTGAGTCAGATTTTTCTGCTTATAAAATTCTAGCTTTGTATGTGAACTACCATGTGGTTAAAATAAGGCAACTAAAAACACTAATAAGAAGTTGAACGTCTCCCTGACCTCCACACTGAGCGCTGGCACTGAACGCAAATTATGCAGAACTGTCCACAGTGAACATAATAACTGCAGATAATGAGCTGTTGACTGTGTATTAGATGTTTTATAACCAGCATGAGAGCCAACTATATGGGTTTGCTGTAGTACTAAATGCAGTGATCCCTGTGGGGAAGGTGTCAGTTGTATAGAAGAGCTGAGTAAGCAGGAGACATTGTGAGCTTTTGTCAACGTTGGACTGACTATTTCGTTTCAAACAGTAGCTACTCTGGTACTCTTGCCAGCGCTGACCTGAAGTCAGGAAAGAGCATTTGAAGCAAATAACGAGTTTTAATTAAACAACATCAGTCACCCCATGCTGCATCATGCTGCACAGCACCACGCATAGTTCAAACTTAAAATAATATCTGAGTCATCAACTGATGAGTTTTCTTTACTGTGTGTGTTTGGGTGCAGTCAGACTCTGGATGAGAGTTGGCCTGTGGGACTGTGCGCGGTTTGAAGGGCTGGCAGGGTTAACATTCACACCCGCTCCTGCACTTCACTCTGGAGGAGAGGGGTTGGCTCAGCTGACATAGTAATTTTCTCCATGAGCTGCCTCAGCCACTCCAAACAGGAAAACGTTAGTCATGGCAGTGTACCACAGCACTGATTAATCTGGCAAAGATGGAAAACAACACTCACTGGCAAGCATTATTGAATTCTGCCAATAGAGTTTAGGCAAATAGTTTGATACTCTGACTGAAGTTTGGACAGACTTCATCACAAAGCCGAAAAAGTTTGCTGCGCTGTTACACTGAGCTTTTTAAGTTACAACTGAAGAAGACAAGTGGCTGTTTGGAATCAGGGTTCATGCGCAGAGGCAGGTTGTGTCTGGATACAGACCTGGCGCAAACAGATTACCATTTAACATCACATTGGACATCGGGCACGCTGTGGGCCGACACTCTGCCGTAGAAAAAAACAGACTTTAGAGAAGTATTTTTTCATTTTGTCCTTACTAATCATCCTCCAATTATATGACAAATGTAAACTCACATTATTCAACAAAGTCATTTCGAGTGAAATCACCTCGGCGGTAAAAACGAGCGAGTGTGGGGAGAACAATTTCGATTACCTTCATTTATCACCCAGAGAGAAGAGTTATGACAGGGAGAAACCGAAATGTTTGGTTCTATTTCATCTGATAATATAATACACGCTAATCTGAGTGTAATCACATGACCCCCACACTGATTCCTTTGTTTTTGTTTTTTTTTTTGTTTTTTTACTCTGGAGATTGTTACACTAATTAACATGACAAACAATGCATTTTGTGTTCGTGTTTAATTCAAATGAGTGCTTGTTAAGCATGACACAACATGAAAGGTGACACGAGATGAAAAGTAATTGCAAAGATTCTGGCTGGTAAAACTTTTATGTAGCAAAACTGTTAGTCATTTTTTAATCATGCACAAGGCAATTACAATAATGATAATTAGGAATTTGCTGTTATGAGCACCTTTACTAATTATATTTGATTCAACTCAAAAATTAAAAACGTCATTTAACACCTTCTCTTTACCTGTAGTGCAGTGACATCAGCTTCAGGGTCTCTGTTGGTGGCTCAGACAGCTCGTGTCACACTCAGAATTATTTGGAACTGTAGTTTTTCTCACTGTAGAGTGTGACTGTGTTCACTGTATGCAGACAACCACAGCCACACAGTGGTGGCACAGTGGTGTGAGGAGAAACCTTCAGTGCTGAAATGTTTTTTTAGGTTTAATATTTTCTATAATTGCAATATCAATCTGTGACTGCTACCTGTATGTAGCGCTGCAACACATGTTTATATCCTTTACCCTGCACTGAAACACTCGGTCCTAAGGATGAGCATCGGCTATTCTTGGAAAGAAGAAGAAGCTGGATGCTGCAGAGGAGAGACGCAAGAACCATGAAACTGCGATTTTCTGAAGTACTTAGCTTTGAAGTTGGAGCATGACAAGAAAGTGCTGCAGAAAGCTATGAAGGAGAACAACAACTTCAGTAAGATGGTAGAGGAGACGCTCAGTCAGAAAATGGAGGCTAACAAAGAGCACAAGGAGGACAAGAAGTTGGAAGAGATGAAAGAACAAGAAAGAAAGAACAAGGCAACCAAAGAGGGCACTCAGGAAGACTGAAAGTTGGAAACAGGGGATAATACAGAGTTTTTTAGGGGGTGCATCATAATTTTGCATCCATTGAACTGCTTACTTACTTATGATGTCGGCAAAGTGATTAGTGATCCCTGTTTGATACAGTCTGTGAGTGATTCTGAGGGCTGCTACATGCATCTATGGCCGGGCCTCACTGATTAGTGTACAAAAGCACAACTTTATAACTTTATTCTGTGATTTTGGTGGATCAGATTTAATACAGAATATATTTACTGGTTTTCTCTTTGACATCCTCTGGCTACTAATCTTTAAGTCTGTGATTTACAGAGTTTCCCGATGGAAGATAGCTTTAACCGCTTACTAAAGTAGCTAATACTGATACTAACAGAACTGGGCTCAGCAGGCGGTTTGAGTATAAGGTCCAACAGGGAATAACATTTAGAGGTGATTCAAGGACTTTCATGATGGAAAGATTGTTACGTAGCAAACTGCTGACTGTCGTTAGCTCAGAGATCTAAACTGGCCAAACAAGCACCTAGGTAAACTGTACCCTTCCCAAACTGGACACCACCGTTTGTGGAGGTTATGTTCAGTCCTGGGTCCACCTCTGTTCACTGGGAGGTAGATTGTGACACTTGATCAAGGGTTCTTAAACTTTTTGACCTCAGGGCCCAACTTTTCAAGTGCTAAGTGACCCATCTCACTTTTGGTTTGATTTGTATTCAATAACTAAATGAAATCCACTTACAGTTTAAAATGCAAATCCTTGTCAAATAAATGACATGATACAATGTGATCGTCACAAAGACATTTATTTATTACGTGTATGTAAAACTGCACATACAACAAGACGCTGAACAGGCTAACAATTCATGGAACAAATCAAACTGCAATAAGAACAAATTTAAAGGCTCAAGTCAGGCTTATTTACACAGAAATAACTAATAATGAGCTTTTACTACAGCAAGAAAGGAGGGACAAAAAATGAAAAAAAAAAAAGCTCAGTTGGTAGAGCATAATGAGCGAGGCTCAGCAGTGGCCCAGGGTTTGAGTCTGACCTGTGGCCCTTTGCTGCATGTCATTCCCTATCTCTCTGTCCCCACATTCCTGTCACTCTTCAGCTGTCTCTATCAAAAATAAAGCTTGAAAAAAGGCCAAAAAAATCTTATATTTATCAACTGCTTCAGCTGTCTTCAGTTTTGCATAGCAGAACCAAAAGTTGCTCTTCATATCTGTGACAAACGAACAATAACAAGTCATACAGGTGCAAAACTGAAGGTTTTTTGCGGTCCTCTAGGTGGTGGCCTGCGGCCCCGTGGTTTAGGATTACTGCACTATACAATCAATATCTGACCATTTTTACAGGAAACATAAAAATGTTGAAGCAAACACCACTCTGCTTTATGTTTCATTGGGACTTGGGCGTGTTTGTATAGTTCCTTGTGAAAATAAACCACAAGAACCTTGCGACCGTCACAACACTTGGACAAGCATGGCCATGTCGATGAAGTGTGTTTTCCTGCTCAAAGAGAGGATTAAAGGGTTAACTAGTCTCATGAATGTACTGCAAGAGATTAGTTATGTACGAAAACTCACGAGCCAATCATCATCAGAAGCAAAAAAATGCAAATCTGCTCCTTAACGAGTCTCTCACTTCACATCCAATGGAGCCGGTGTTGCCGTGGTTACACAACTGTGGCTTCCTTATTAAAGCAGACAGTTCAGTGTGATAATGGATCTTGCCTTTTCGCACCTCAATTAACAAGCTTCTGCTCACCATGAATAATTGGCCCCAATATAAGGTTCAATTACTTCCTCAAATTACTTGCTTTAATTACTTACTTGAAATCCAATCACTTTTTAGATTAAACTCATTTTGAAGAGCAGTATTAACACCATTAATATTATTAGGCGGCGCTGGGGGATTGTTTGTGGCTCTCCAGCCTGGCAGTAGCTCCACATAATCAGCCGGTAATGTGTAGATGAAGTTGAGTATGATTTTCTGGGCAGACATGAAATATGATCTCAAACCAAAAGTTTCTGATAAGAATTGGTACACTACAAAGTTACAGTCTTCAAAGAGTTCCTTCAGGAAAAATGTACCTTTACTTTACTGTAGTTAGCCTAGCTTAGCACAAAGGGGTCAGAAGTAGCCATGACTGGCCACAGTTTAAAACTTCCTGGTTCCTCTTCTGGTTTCATTGCTTGTTCTGGGATCTACACCAGAGATTGTGTGTCAGTCAGCCCTGCAGAGCCTATAGAGTAGTTCTAGGTAAGAAGTAATTAAAACCACAGCCCACCTGTTCCCACTGCCTCTGTTTTTCAATGCCAAGCTAAGGTAACTATGTCCTGACTCCAGCTTGGTACTCCATATACACACATGATCAATATCAATATCGATGTCCTCATGCTGCTTCCGTGAAGAAAGTTAAGTGTATTTGTCAAAATGTGAATCTATCTGTTCAACATTCTGGAAACCTGAAATGTGTTGTAGAAACTGTCACAACATGTGGCTACACATGATTTCATGTATTTATCATGTCATAATTGGTAAAGTCATTTAACATGTTAAATATCAGGTTTACATACATGTTATTGAAGCTGAAATTGTTTTAAATCTAATGGTCCTGAGCGTGTGATATAACTCTTGATAGCTGCTGAGATACAGTCATTTCTGTATCACACAGTATTTAGTCATCATTCATTACTCATTTCATCCCACAGAATACATTATAAGGTCTGCAAAATGTCAGCACTGGAAGAAAAATCAACAAATATTATTAGATATAGATATCATTTTTCTTTTTGAACCTACAGTATATTGCAACAGTACAGAATATGCGTATATATTAAACGTTATGAGGATCTGAAATTCCTAACCTGTTGTTCTGGAGTTGTTTTCCTGTAAAGTAATAAAGCAACCACTTATGATGATGACTAACGACTAAATAAAGGATGTTAAGAAAAACTTGGATTGACTGATTTGATTTGTGCTTTTAGAGACCATTAATTGTACAGTAAAAGAATGTAATATTTCATGGCAAAATTTAATTTACATGTATACGGCCTTCAAACAATATTTCAATATTTATATGGCACTTATATTTATACAGTAAAATATGTAATAAAACAGCAGCCTTAACTGTAAAATCAAAAGTACCAATATCCTTTTACTGTAATAGAAAAAATTCTACCGTATTTATTACAGTACCACTTGCTGTAAAAAACTTTTGTGTGTGTGTGTGTGTGGACATGAATTTTGTAGAATTTGAAAATGTTCATCTTCAGCGATTGTATCAACAGGAAAAAGAATCTGGAGCTTGTGGCTCTGATTTAGAGCACAGCAGTGCTAACATGTTGGCATGCCAATCATTTGCCAATTAGCACTAAAGACAAAGCTGAGGTTGATGGCAGTGTCATTGCAGGTCTCAGGCACACTGAAATCTTTACCTCAATGTAGTAAAGTCACATCATCAGGATTCATTCAGTGCAGACAATGACTGTCTGGACAAAACTGATGCAGCCAATATGAGGTTTTTGTTGAAAATAAAAGATGAGCTCGACATAAAGAAGTAACTGTCCTTTATTTAACATTTATTTGCTTCTCTTGATGTTTCCCTGAAACTCATTGTCAGCTCCTCACACATCCTGCATATGAATACATTCTGTCAGCCGCTCACTCCAAAGCACATGATTAAAACACGCTCCTCCTGTCTGCAGATAGCTGCTGTACACTGCAGGTCGCCTCCCAAGAATCAGTGTGACCAATTTCCATTTTATGTCCTGCTGTGACAAACGGGAATTAGTGTGACCTCCCACACTGATTGGCTGGGACATCATTTCCAGGCGTCCCCATAATTAGGACTGGAGTTAATCCCTCTCTGGCTCATCCCTGCCACAGTATTTCCTTGCGAGAGCTGACCTCTGTCAGAGATAAGACGAACACCTTTCTTGTCTCGCTCTCGTCTCTCCGTTCACCCGAACACTTCTGAGCAAAGCTGATAAACCTGGCTTTTTGTTTGAACCTCGCCCTCCATTTCTAACTGGCTCGGTTGTCTCTCAGTCAATCAACAGCTAATTAAGAATACCTCATGCTGCTTCTCACTGCTCCTCTGCCATCCTTTCTGTCTGTCTCCCGGTGCGAATATCTTGTCTGAACGTTCTTGTTCACTTGTGGCTGTTGACAACGCTGAAAGAAAGTTCAGAGTGCAGTGGAGTTGTAAGATTGTCAAGTCTAAAAATACAAGATTAACAAGGATGAAATCGCCCCAGAGCTTTGAGACTATAGTTTAGGGTGATGATCTGCATATTTCATATCAGTTCAGAGGCAACAGCTACACTCAATCTACCTACAGTAAATGAAATAAATGAATACAGTAATAATGTGCTGCTTACAGGTTGGCTGAGTGAAATCTTTCTCTCAAATCCAGCCATGCACGTCGTTTCAGTTTAAGTTCTTTCATTTTTCAAAAGTGTAGTCTCCAGACCCAACCGACTGTGACTCATGTGATCTGAGGGCATTCATCAGATTTCACTCAGCTCCCTCTGGTGTCACAAAAGGCTTTATTAAATTTTTTTTTCGAAGTGCTCCCCATCACCAGTAAACACACTTTGATGTGTAAAACTAGTGTATTTGCTCTTTTAACAGAGCAGGGATCAGAATTATATTACCTTGTGGCCACGGGCTAGGTTGTTGATGTTAAGTCTTTCAGCAATGCTGGAAAATTTAATGAAATTGTTGTTCAAATATAAAATAAAATAAAATTTCTTTTACCTCTGTTGTTCTGGGGAAGAGACATATGCATGGATGGATGGATGGATGGATGATGGTTGACAGGCATACGATACATACAAAAGCCATGAAGTAAATAAGTTTAGTGGCTTGAGTATAAATATACTTAAAAGACTAAGAGAAGGAAAAATATACAAATGAAAATATATACATTTTCAAGTAATTGTCTTAATGTACCATAAACATTATAGTGTTTCAATAAAGCGGCAGAAATAATGTGATTGCATGGTTGCAAAACTCTGTTCTAGGTTACTATAGAAACATGGTGATTCAATATGGTGGACTTCAACTTTCATAGCTGTGAAGTGAAGCCAATGCAAAGTGACCACTTGAGGCTGCCTAGAGAATGAGTCAGTGTCCATAAGCCCCCATGTTAAAATGTCCAACACACAGCACAAATAAACATGTTCCTCCATTCATGACAACTGTACTGAGGGTGATTCTTTATACAACTCACCTGTCCAAATTATATTTAGGCTTAAAGTTATTCATAATTAAGAGTGTGGCCACTTTGACAGGTGAGTGCTGTCACAGGCGACTGGTTTGAGCAACCAGGCTTCATTCAGCCTGCCCCTCAGCTTCACCGAGGATCCACATCTCCATATTTAGAATAGCCATAAGGCAGCAGAGGCAGGACTGCCAAGATGGCTGCGGCCAACGGCATCACTCTTTGAGCTTCACAGCTCCTCTGAAACCTGTGGATGACATCACAGATACTGCTACTGTGCTTTATGCAGTCTATGAAGAGGACCTGCAGCATCTGAAGACTCATTCTAAGTTAACAAAAACAAAATGATTCTTATTTCCACTTATTTCCATACACTAATTCAAAACAGAGTTATGAATGTTATATTCCATCTCTGCCAGTAGATCCTCCTAAATGTGACAGACTTAAAAACAGAACAGAAGTTTTTGGTTTCATCAGAGTGTTAGAACAGTGCTCCAGCAGATGGGCCACAGAAGAGGTCACATCTGCAAACATTTGCTGTCGTGTCAGACACTGATGGAGACGCTGCACAGCGAGTGAGGAACAACTGCTGCTAATGTGACAAACCAACAACTCGTGTGCATGTTGAGTCAGACTGTGTTCGTGCGATCCTCCTCGTGTGGCAGCTCAATCAGATCGTTTTGAAATGTGTCGAATTTTTTTTTTTTTTTTTTTTAACAAGCTGGTAGATGGTCTGATCTCTGCCCTGGAGCTCCTTGTTGAGTTGATTTAACCAACAATGTGTCACTCAAAAATAAATAAACTTCCACTCTGATTCAGCATTGAGTGACAGAACAGTGTCTGCCTTTTTCTGCTCACACATATTGAAATTAACAAGCTAGCAATCAGCTTCATCCCGGTCTCGTTATTCCTCGTTAAGTCAATTTAAATGATGGATTATAGCCCTCTTAAAACTAAACTAAAGACGTGTCGGTACATCAGTCAGCATGAGCGACAGATATGTGTCTGCTCACAGGAAAGCAACCATCTCCTTCCTGACTTTAAGCTGTCTGTCTGTTTATTCTCCATTATTCTCTATCATCTATTAGTGCTATGTTATGTCTCATTACTTGAGCTTTTATTTGAGAGTAATGATTAGAAAATGGAGAAAGCCAAGTTATATATACACACACACACATATATAAAGTTTGACAGTGTTATTACTAATAAATAACTACTAATAACTAATAAATAACTTCACAGTCTGCTAGCTGTTTGTTAAATTTTGTGCTCACGCACTACGTTTGCTCACATCCTGTCCATCTCCTTGGGGCTAAGCCCCCTCTGTCCTTAAAACCTAGTGATGCCTCTGGGCATAACCTTCCCAAAGATAAGTGTACACTTCTTGCTACCCCACGTCAAGTTGAACTAGAGGACAAATGCAATGGCTAGTACATTTATTATGGACTGGAACAAGGAGTTACCTGCTATCTGTCTGTATGCTCTGAGTTCACAGGAGAACTTTTTCATCAATATAGATGGGACTCGATGGGATTTGAAAATCACTACTGTAGACAATGACATGTTTTTCAATCTAAAATGACCAGAGATATTCTGAGACAGTGGCAGAAAACTTTAAACCCTTGATAATACATGAAATTCCGATGTTCAATATGCAAACTGAATAAAAACAATGCTACATGAAAACTCAGTTTCACCATCATTTTCTCAGTTATTGCCTCTTGTTCTGCGTTTGATATTGTTTGTCTTTCTTCTATGTCAGATTGTTCACCAAGAGCCTAATGGCTGGAATGAATATGAGGGGGATAGCGGTAAAGATGGCCTTTCAGCCAACAGCTGTACATGCAGCTGTCTCCTCAAACCCTGGGGTTTGGGGGTGCAGCAGTTTGTGGAAGGTGCTGACGGTGTGTTTAGTTTAGCTGCCCCACACAGCGGCAGCGGTTGAGAGATCAATTAAAGAAACCTAAAACCAAATTAATGCAGAAATCATGTAATGGAAATACTACTGCCAGCGAGTCAGTCTGACGACTGTTTTATACAATAAAAACAAATGCCCATAACGGCAGCAGCTGCTGGTGTCATTACAGTAATTACAGTAATGTTAGTAACGTGATTTTAACGTGATTGTGTACTAACATAATCACATTAGGGTTTCTCATCATTTTCATGTGTGTTATCTAATGTCAGTTCATGTAACGTTAGACTGCTGTCATTTCCTGAGCGGAATCCAGAGGAAAATACCCTGGTAACGGAACACGGGATGTCTCTTATATACAACAGCAGCTTGTCGCTATGACAGGGAATATATGTAGTCAGATTTGAGTTTACATGTGTCGGTAACGGCACACATGTACAAGAGACACCTGCCTGGGTCTGACCACCTGCCGGGTGCGCCGTGCTGCCTCAGCAACTGCCTAAGCAGGTCAGAGGGGAAGTGACTAGCTGCCACTGCCATGAATTGAGCCAGCCCTTTATCTGTGTTTATGTGTGCTGGACGTAACCACCATGAATCAGTCTCCCTCACTCTGATTTACCATGTATGTATCTTGACCAGTGCTCTCTCTCTCTCTCTCTCTCTCTCTCTCTCTCAATACAAACCAAATTAAACTTCTTCGTGTCACTATTTTACAGCGAAAGTTGCGAGTCAGACTCCGATTTAGAAGCTGATTCATGAAATAAACAAACCAGAACACAACAGGTGGAGTGTTAGAGTTTAGATATGTAGTTATGTTTACGTTATGTTTCGCTTGTCCTGCGCTAGTGAAGGTTCAGCGGCGTCAACCTGGCACCCTGCGAGAGCGTTGTTAGGGGAACGACTCTCTCCACTGTTTGGAATTCGAGCTTGGAATTCAGTCTTACATGCTGTACCTTTAAGGTGAAAGTTATGAATAGTTTTAAAATAGTTTTTTAGTTCAATGTAAAATATATTTTTACACACACAAGTGACAGGGGAAAATTTGATTTGTGGAAAGCCAGCTAAATATTTTACCTGGCCATGGCCAGGCTATCTGTCTATGTATATTAATACTGATTTGATTTTATCTCCCAAGTCAAGTGGACGTCATTTGGCTTGCTGGGATGCTGTAATATTTTGTAAAATTGTAAATTTGTCATTGTTGTTTTGTGGTTCCTGTTTTATTTTGTAACTCTCCTCTCTGTACAGTATGTCTGTGTGTCTTGTATATTTCTACTTTCTGTCTTTGTTGTTTTTGATTCTGCTTCAATGCAGTCAGTACTATCACACACACCTACCACTCACCTGCACTCACCTGTTTTCGATTGGCTCCATCACCATTTAAGCCCAGATCTCCACACACTTGCTGCCACATTGTTGGGTCATGTTTCCATGTGTTTCTTGTCTTATTTTAGTCTCTGTGCCTCAGAACCGCATCGTGTTTTCTGCAAACCTCTACCCAAATCTGTTTCTCTCTGCCTGACCTGTGCCTGTGACCTTCTGTCTGATCACTGGATTGTGGATTTGTCTCCTTGTGTTACTCTACACTGCTGGTTCCTGTCCACCTGTACCTGTACTTGTAATGTGAAGTAAAGTATACCAAGAGCTGTACCATACCATCTGTGTGCTGCATCTACCTCCAATCTGTGACCCTTGAAAATGTCCAAGGACATTTCTGCAGCACAGGTTGACAGGCTAGCTACACTGTTGATTTCTTGTCTCCTCTCCTGCACTAATCTCTTGATGGAGACGTTAAACTGGCTACCACATGTGATTTGGACAGTTGGAGACAGAACTGAGCTTGGGTTGCCTCCGGCTCAGTCTACCTCCTGCTGGGTGTCTGGTTAAAATGAAAATGGAACCCCTGGGCTGCAACAACTAAACTGAGACCTTTTAAAACCTGACGAACTTGTCAGTGTTGCATTGCTGGATGAGGAAAGAGGGCATTGCCAGGTAGAGTAGAATACTCTAAGTGTTTTTTCTAAAAATGGATCATCTGCTGTCACAAGCAGTGTTTCCTCACCTCTATGTTTTTTCCTGTATGTGCAGTAAATGAACAGCCAGGCACGCCTCCTGATGTGACCTCAGTGATCGATCTCTTGACCTAATTTTCACCTGATAACGTGGTTGACTGGCTGTGATTGATTGAAGAAGTATGTATCTATGTATCGGAACCAGAGAGAAGATGGTGTGATATACTGTGGAGTTGAGTCTACATGTATGATACACAAGTTATTGTAATTATTATCAGTGTGGAAGGAGGGTAATTATAAGCACAGCAATGAGGCTTAAGGATATCAGAAAACAGCATCAATGGAAAAGGTCACGTCTGCACACTTACGCCATGCAACAAGAGTTTAATAATAATTTTTAGCAATTTTTGTGGCATGCAGGTTTAATTACTGTTCTGAAATGCTGCAGTGTGGCACAAGTACACTACTTTGGTACAATATTGAGGTACTTGAACCTTTATTTCCTGTATTTCCATTTTTTACACTACATTTTCAGTCTGAAATATTACACTTTTTATTCTGTTATATTTATCTGACACTTTATTTTAGTAGTTACTCACATTGTTAAAAAAAAGTAACTATTAAAAATATAATTAATTAAAGTATATAAATATTTGAAAATAAGAATCTGTATGTTTGTGTTAGAATGAGCCTTTTATAAATTACATATGCTGCAGGTCCTCTTCCACAGAGTCCACCATGTTGGACGGCCATGTTTCCACAGTAGCCCTAAATGGACAAACTAAACCATGGCTCTGGATGTGTTCTGTGTACTTTTTTGGCTAAAGCTAGGGCTAAATATAAATGCTAAATTTAATAGTTTGCCTTAATAGATTAGTGCTACAACATATAACAGGACAAACAAAGAAAAGACTGAAATCTTATTATTATTATTATAATATTATTATTATTATAATTATTATAATAATCTTATTATAATGGCTCAGTGAAACAAGATTTTGGACCAAAAACCACATAGATGAAGCAGATGGACTAAGTTTAGTGAAATTATGATGCAGGTAAAAGTCAGCAACAGTCAAATCAACAGGCAAAACAAACAGTGGTGAAAGGAAACGGTGCAAAAAACAAGCAGGCAAACAGTCCAGAGAGGAAGGCATGGGTTAAAAAACTGGGGAGACAGAATCCAGACAAAAAGCCTGCGACATTCAGACGTGAAAAACTTAATGGCCTGGCAATGATTTGGCAGGAACGTGCAGGTATATACACTCTGTGGGTGATTGTGGAATAAGAAGCAGGTGCACACACTGGTGTGGGGATCAGGTGACTGGCAGGGAAACAATGAGAACGACTGCTGCTGTAACAGCGATTGGCAGGATGTGGCATGGCAGGTGAGACAATGTGTACAAATGAAGACTTGGCCCTGCAGGTATGCCACTTTTTATGAACCATCACAGGCGTGGAAAGAGCAGTTTGCTTATACAGTTATGATGTTGAATCTCCTCAGCTGAAAATGAAATAGCAGCAGGAAGTGGAAATACTGTGGTAAAGAGACCAGAAACAGTCAACGACATTTTCCACCTGGATTGATTCTCTGCCATCAACAGGAAACCAGACCAATCTACGGGCTCATGTTTTATTTTCTCTGGCAGATGTTTGCCATCCTCACCCTCCCATTCATACAGATTTCCACCTGTCCTGAGTCTGGTTGGGCCAAGCACATCCATTTATCTAATATGGGTTTAATATGATGACTGTACAGAGAAGAGCGAGCTTATTGGCTCTTTAGGCAATGATGTTGTAGGACCGTTTCTGTTGAATCTGCTAGTGTTAAACTTTAGTTGGTAAAATGCTTCAGATAATTTACTATTTTTGACTGAGAAAGATGGATCATGGATCAGTTTTGTGTGCAGCCAGCCACTTATATTGTGTTTTATATATATTTCACATATATATATTATTTTTTCTATATATTTCACAAAGACATTCAAGTTTAGATTTATTTATTAATATAATTTAGGATTTATTTCAAGTGATGAAATGGGTGCACCGCGAGAGGAGAAGAGAAGAAGGGATGAAGGGTCCACAGTATGGAGGGATGGAGGGTTGAAGGTATGGAGAGTTGGAGGTATGAGGCGCTGAGGGCCGGAGGTGTGAGGCGCTAAGGGCTGGAGGTGTGAGGCGCTAAGGGCTGAGGGGATGCAGGGACGTAGGTCGCAGGGAGGAGAGAACAGGGTTGTTGGTGGATGGAGGTTGAACGGTATCGGGAAGACTGGATGGAACTCGGGAGTTGAGACTTGAGACTGGGTGGGTGAACCGTCTCTCCGTAGCTCTATGTCTTACAGCCCCAATATAGATTGATAGATGCTTTGAGGATCCCGAGTGTAATTCGAGCATCCAGTAGCAGCATGCAAACGTACATTAAACGTATGTTAGGTGAAGGTATGAGGGTAGGGGGGATGAGGGGATGGTGGGGATGCATGTGACATACCTGGATCATGCATTAGAATCAACGAGAAGGGAGGGATAGGATAGGAAGCATGGGCGTTGTGCTGTGGGGGGAGAAGAAGGAAGGAGGAGGGTTGAGGGGATGAAGGTATGAGGAGTAAGTCTGTGCTGTCGGGGTTTGTGTGAAAACGATGTGAAAACGGCCTTGAATGAGTGAACGGCTGAGTCGTGTTTAAGTACATGTGAAACAGAAATGGGATGAATCCAAGACGTGGACCTTGTTCCTGAACCTAGTTATAAAACTTCATTTATATATATGACTGACATCACAACTACCGTATTTTCCGGACTATAAACTGCTATTTTTTTCCCACGCTTTGAACCATGCGGCTTATACAAAGATGCCGCTTTTCTATGGATTTTTCTTCAGCCCTCAGGGGGTTGCTCTAGCAGGAAGTGCAAAAACGAGACAGGCAGTGGAAATCAGTGCAAAGAAGAGCACGCCAGTTTTTATTCTTAGCACATGCACCTCAACACGCACAACAGCAAAATAGTATTTTCACGGAAAACACACAAAGAAATTCCTGTGATGCAGCTTTTAAGTTGAAGGCCATCGATCTGACGATCCGTGAAGGAAATAGAGCGGCCGCATGTAAGCTTGGCATTAATGAATCTATGGTGAGACGTTTTACTGCCGTGTTACAGGCATTGTTCGGAAACAATAAGTTAAGGTATATGAATAAATTTCTCAACCTGGATATCGGCGGCTTATAGTCCGGTGCGGCTTATATGTGACAAAATATATATATATATATATTTTTAATTTTAGTGGTTGCGGCTTAGATTCAGGTGCGCTCTATAGTCCGGAAAATACGGTACTAACACTTGATCGCTGTATTATTAGATCTAATGATTAAAGCAATAAATAGTTAGATGGTCAAACATATGTAACACACCCTGAGGACTTGAGGGGTATTTGTGTGTGTACAGGTCAATTCATGACGGCCCGAGGCCTTAAGACTGTGTTGTGTGTGTTGGCCTATGATCCATGACAGCAGTTTACTTCACTGTCCATCAGGAAACTCTGTAAATCACAGAGAGTTGAGGGCGGAGCAGCCGGAGGACATCAGAGAGAAAAACAGTAAACATTTTCTCCATAAAATATGACCCAGTTTCACCAAAATCAGTGAAATAGTTGGTTGTGTCTGACTTTCTGTGAGTGCCGTAAAGTGTTACATAGAGTGAGAACAGATGTACGAATGACAGAGACACCGCTCAACCTGATTACAAATCAGTGTAGCATTAAAATGATGAATAAAATCTGTTATTTTATGGTAGAAAAGTTACACAAGGTTGCTTTATTCTATTGTCTGTTTCTGTGTGTGTGCGTCTGTGTTCACGTGTGCTTGTGTGTGTGTGTGTGATGTACAGCAGCATTAACCAGCGTGTCAGAAGTTGCTCCCAGCTGAGTGAGGATTTAGAGACAACTTAATGAACATTGTAATTTCGCTCGCTGCCCTGTCAGCACTGCACTCCATTTCCTTTTACTGTCAGAATGACGGAGCAGGCTACACAGTACTTTCTAAACTTTTAATCTTAGTTTTTATGAGTGCAGACATCCCTCTTATCCCTGACTTAATATGCTAAACCATTGATTTTCCTGTATTCATCCTCTGAATAATGGATGGTCCACCCTCTATAAAGGGACATACTGTACCCAGACAGTCTGGTAATTTCTCAACAAGAAGATAGGATTTTTTAAAGCAGTCTCATCGTGTAATAAAAGGAGGAGAATATTGATGGTATGGCAACAATACAGGCTTAAGATGATGTTATTGTCAGTTATTAGAGGTTTACTTCTGTATCGTTAATGGATTTTTTGCACGTCTTTATGCACTTCTAGTAAGCAAGATGATAAGAGAACAACTGGTACTGACACAAAAAACAGGGTCAATTTGACTGGAGGACATCCTGACATTGACAACAAGAGACATCAGTGGGTACCTCTAATGCTCTCAGATAATACTGGTGGCACATGATGCACTTCTTTTAACAAAACCCGATACAGCTAAGACTGTAGGGCCTTAGATTCAGTTAGTGACCTTCATTATTTACTTCAGAAATGGACAAAACAACAATTCATTATGACTCATTATTCATTATGTTTTTCTACTGTCGTTGAAAATGGCATGCAGTGCTTTCAGGTCTGAATTATGACTTGTCAAGTTGGCATATTTGACAGAGCAAACACATATTTCTTAGCTTCTTGTCAAATAATCCATTAGTGCTGCTTTTTCTGTTTTGTTTTTTTTAATTGAAGGAATAGTTTGAAATGAAATGAGAATATTCAATGAGCTGATCAATACCACGTGTTTATGTTTAGGAGATGTTCGCTATTATATTGTGTGCTGCACTATTTCATGGCCGGGTATAGTGAAGAGTCTTGTTCCCACCAAGTCACCGTGCCAAGAAATAGTCCAGGATATTACTCCATGTACAATTGTACAAATGAAACAAAGGTGACATGTTAATTAGTTAATTAATTATTAGCTGTAGCTTCATATTTAACAGATGAGAGGTATCTTTTAATGTTCTCATCTAACTCTCAGCAACAAAGTTAATAAGTGTATTGTCCAAAACTCTTTTACTAAAACTTCCTTTAAACCCAGCTTTGGTAAATTTTCTTTTCCCAATTATGGATGGAGTGATGTGGGAGTCAGTGAGAGCTGAGCAGAAACATACATATGTAGGGGGTCACTAACACATCACCGACAACCAAATCGCATAATGCATTTTCATTTTCTTCAGTGTAATGAGTATTATTTATGTTAGTAAATGCTGTACAATTTAATGAGCACTAAAGTCTTTCTTTCCCAAGTGTGGGATGTGTGCCCTTAAATTAAGTGTTGTGTGCATTGCCACAGAGATCTGCAGCTGTGTGATGGGTGCTGTGGGTGTGTTTGTTTGTGATGAACGTAATGACTAGGTAACAATCACGATCTCGCTATTTAGGCTCCCTCCCTCTCATTCACTGTCTATGTCGTCCAACCATTGCTCTCTCTCTCTCTCAAACAGATGGACGCAAACCAAAGGAAATTTTTGGTGTCACTACACACTCAGGTGTAGAAGGGTACATGAAATAAAGCCAGAATACAACTGGGAGGGTATTATCCAGGAACTCCTGGAAGTCACATTTCAGGCTGACTGGAGGAGTTTGATCGTTGGGCCTTATTAGTTGTTTATTTGTTTAGTTATCTCTGCCCCTAACACAGTTATTTTGACCAGCACAAAACTGACATTCGAACTCAAACTCGCAACTAACTCATATAAGAAACAAGTATATTTGCGTTTTGCAGAGAGAACATATCAGGTGTTGAGTTGCAGATACATGTTAGACATTTAGCCTTGCTCAATTTCAAAGTTAAAAACTGAGCCTTAAAGTTTATTCTTGACCTTTGACACCAGCAAGTAGAATATAATAATAGAATTAAGCTTTTTTTTCCAAGCGTTCAAAATGTACGATCGGTTTGTTTTGTTACATAGCCACAATTCTTGTAAGCTAGTTAGCTTGGCTGCTAGTATTTCACCATGAAAAAAAAAAATACAAGACAAGCTAACACACTTAAGCCTACATGTTATACTTCCCATTTAGAATTTATTTCTGCCTATGATGAAATGTACTAAACTTTTATTTCCTTAATGAATATATGAGCTGATAGCAGCACTTATAATTAAGCTAATTCAGCTTTTTATTTTTTTTAAATTTAAATTCCTCCGTAACAGAGAAAGCTGCTGTCACTTCGCTGATTAAAATGAGAATCAGTCCTTTTGAGGTGTAAATGAAGTGGCCATGGTCCCTGAAATGGTGCGTGTACATCTGCTGGACTTGGCTTGGAACCTTCATATGTGCAATTACAGAATATATCTCGATAAATTTTGACTGGCTGAATAACCATCCGCCTCTAAAATGAAAATGCTTCAAATGAATGTTTACCCCCGGTGGCAGCACAACAACAGTCAATTGTTCTTTGTGCTGTCTCTTTTCATGTTTTTTGGACATTTTCTTCTCCTTTGACTGTTGAGTTGTGAGTGCCTGCAGCCTGTATCTGCTGTTCCACTGCTTAATAAATGTGAACAGATGGAGAGCACTTAAAAAAGAGACTCTTTTACTGTTTCTAAAGTTGGTGTTTCTTTAAAAAAAAAAAAAAAACAAAGTAGTTGGCGAGGAATCTTTTTTTGCTTTTGGCATATCAGCAATGTTTTACTTTTGCGAGGCTGTTGCTCTTCCTGTCCTCCTTGCCTCGATGTTATGGCTCCTGTGCTGGCACAGCACTGACACTACGGTAAATGAGTTATTTATATACATGATTTAGACTGAATACAATATAGTTTAATTGAGTTATAGCTCTCCAGCTATTTGTCTCTCTTGATGTCTTTCTTCCATCCCTGAAAGCAGCCTATCCTCTGCTCTTTTTCTCTTCACTTCACTTCACTTCACTTCACTTCACTTCACTTCACTATCATGTGTGTAAAGCCTCTCTGTGATGAGCTCTTAAAATATAATTTGTTATATTTCTCTTAAATTAATAGCATGTCAGTCATATTTCAGTGATATGATATCTAGTTTTTAAGATGTATCATCATGATGCTCAAATGTCAGATATTATGGAGAAGCAGTGTGTTTAGGTTGAGTCATGGAAGGTGCAGTTGCAGCAGGTGGCAGTGTCACCTTCTTATTTGTTAAGGCAGTCTGAAGGCAACAGAGTCAATTACAGATGAACATAAGACTAAATATACATTTTGAACTCAGTTATATGTACTGATTATTTTTGGACAACATGTTTGCATGTACAGCAGATCTTGTTTTTTTTCCAAGCACTGACCTTTACTTTGAAAAGCATGGCTTCCTGTTTTCAGATGTAGTCATCAGTCATTTGAAGGCCGATTACGTCACAATGCTGCGCGAAGGCTGTCCCAATCTGAAGGCTCCTTCAAATGCGGCCTTCTTTTCCCTCTTTTTCGAGGATGCACCACAACTATCCTTCGCGGCCTCACATATCCCAAGATCCTTTGCGCACCGCTGTTCAGTGCCGGGAAACATACAACAACGGTGACACCAAGCAGCACTAAGTGGCGAGGAATTCACATTTAAATGTATGTATTGTTTTTTTTTTTTTTAAATATTTAATTACTTTTACTTATTACTACCTATACTTTTACTAATTACTTATATTTTATTACGTTTTCTCGATGGCTATGTTAAAACTACCCACTGATGGCAGGTTCACAGCTGATGATGCAACCAGGAAAAGCTTCGAAGGCTAGACCATCTCATTTATAGTAACAACAGTTGATGCGGCCTTCGAAGAACCCTCAGAAGGAGTCGCCTTCGAAGGCCGTGAAGGCTGCGTCCTTCGAAGCATGCAGCCCCTGAATTGAGACCAGCAACTGTTTAGGTAGATTTTTTAAATTCCGTTCACCTTTGATGGAATTATTTTAAATACAAGCATGTGTTCTGATCTCTGCTTATATCCCACAGCTCAGCTGTCACAGTGTTACTTTCCTCATCTGAAGCCATGCACGTGTTCACTTGTATAAAGCAGAGTAGAAACCAAATGACACATATACACAGCGTGGATTAAAGAAAAAGGCTTTGGGAAAATTGAACTACTTCAGAAATCCAACTGTGACCTGCTTACATAAGTACAAACTCAGTGAGTGTGAAACCCTAGTGGTGGCATAAATATCATAGACATTAGAACAAGACTCAGTGACATAACTGCAGTAGCATCTGTATGACCACTGTGCGGAGGTGTCTGAGATATGTGGCTGGATTTAAATCCATTCCTTGAATATGTTCAAGCTAAAGTATGGTGTTAAGCTGCTCTTTAAAGGTTCTACATATCATCATGCTGTAAAGCATCGAATGAATCGTGATAACCTGTTATGAGTACAGCGTGACAAATGAGTGATAATCTTTATCTCCAGCTTTTAAACCACGGCACTTCCTGTCAGTGTGTGGTGATAATTGACGAGACATTGAGAATGATCTCTGTGCTTTATTTAATCATGTAAATTGCATCAACACAACATTCAGTGTGACATACAGTTCATGCAGGTGTAGAGCCTTCAGTCTAAAAATGAATGTGATAATGATTTCTTTATGTGACAGTGCTCCGGCTCACAGGTCTCTCTTTATGTTGGTTCATGAAAACTGCTTCATGTCACGGCTGTGAGGTCGGAAAAATAACTTTACTCAGTAACATTCTGTCAAGGCGCACTTTATTTTAATTGTAATGACTGCAACACTCTCTCAGCCACTCTTTACCTTAATGATCCCGGCTGATTGATGTGATTCTGATGAAGGCCTGACAAACTCTGCTCGTCCTCGCTGAAGGAATAAAAGGACTTCTGAATGCGTCTGTTTTCTCTCGGGGTGATCTCAAGGGTTACAAAGGTGATACTTACCACACATCATTAGACTATTTGGTCTCCTCAAGTACAGGAAGGAACTGGTTCAAGAACCAATTACAGCGAGTGGAGTGTTGTGATGGAGATTTTGTCACAGTATATGGGTACTGAGGGAGAAAGAGGAGAATATCATTTGGTGAAATAACTACTGAGGTATAGAAGAAGTGGGATGATTCATCCTGCTACGATGAAGTGTGGGCTGCCCAATTAAAACCAGGGTGCTTGCTGTCGATGACATTTTGTTTTTCATGATGTAGAAGGGCAACTTTTCTGCCGTTTCTGGAATTTTTCATCAAAAACGGGTCATGTAGGTAAAAAAAATTGGCTGCGCTACAGAAAAAGAGGACCTGTGGAACCCCTTTTGAAAAAGTTTCAGCCGAGCTCATCAGTGCTGTTCTTTCATCACTCACAATCACACTCAAAAATACTTCCAGCCAATTCCTAAAGCATGGGGTGCACAGCTTTAAAGCTTACATTAACAGCATTTCAGTGTTTTATGTCTAGCTTCCCTTTTATCGGCTCAGGTGCCTCTTAAATCTTTGGTGCATACAATTTAAAATGTTCTGTTAAACGGGAGAGACACATTTTGCGATCATTAATCTTTCTGAAACCTCTGCAGTCATTGATCTATTACAGTTGACTAATGACTAATATCTCCTCACATACAGACTGTGTAGTGTGATTAAAGTTTCACAAGTGTCTTTTCTTCAACAAATAAGCCATTCCAAATGTTGTAGCAGACACTGCAGGAGCTGGAATTGTTAATTAATTGATCCAAACAAACAGAAAATTAATCAGCATGACTGAAAAAGAACTGACTTTAGCTTTCATCCTGGCTCCAAATGTGAATATTTTACAGCTTCCTGAAGCCTTTTTCTGACAGTGGATTAAACATATTTTAAATGGTTGGTCAGACAAAACAAGCAATCTGAAGGTGCCACCTTGGGCTCGACTGTGATAAATGTTTAAAAGAATCATAGTGAGATGAATTTGTATTGCAAAAAAAATGTCAGGTGCTCATCTACGTGATCTGATCTGACACCAGAAAGGCCTAAAAATGTATCCTGAAGGTCAAGTTTAAAAGTCTGGTTCTGTCCAAAATGAACTTCTATCAACACAAATCTCAGCAATTAACATGTGTCTCTTTAGTTTAACAAACACTGAAGAAGTAATGTGCTGGGACTGTTTCTTGCCAGGCAAGCTTCCTTGATTGGGTACAGGAGGTCCAAACCTGTGCTCAATACAACCATGTCCCCCCTTTATAGACAACTATTGTGCAACAGCAGAAATGCTTTGGACGAAAATAAGTGGCACCTGGAAGACTTACCGTTACCGACTTACAAAATGAGGAAATAGTGTTAATGAACACATCAGACAAGTCATGAAATGTTCAGTGACAATTTATTTCCATGGGTTTCCACCAAAGTATGCCATCTTGCAAGAATATCTGGTTGGAGTGACTACCGAATTATTCAATTTTTATACTGTAGTTATGTCTGGAACATTGTCTGATTTAATGCAGAAAAAGTAGATGCTGTGAGTAGTTGGCAGATAGATGAGTAAGAGTAAAATATATAAAAAAGTAATCTTCAGTGTGTATATATATATATATATGCTAAACTGATTTATATACATATATATATGCTAAACTGATTTACTGGTCATACTTGTTTGAGTACTTTGAAGATGGGTTGTATGAGGTACTTAAGCATAGTCAGTGTGTTATCTACATAGAAAACAGAGCTATGCACTGCTGTGGACCAGGTCCACATAAAAAATCAATTACTGTATAGTGCACTATAATATTTTCTCCACTTTACCTCACCATCACACAGCCTTTCAGACGGTCTTTCTGAAAGGAAGTAATCAGTAAAATGTGTCAGGGTCTTACTGTGGCTCTTTTGTCACGGCTCTGCGTGCTCTTTCTCCTGATTAACTCAAATATTCAGTGGACAGACCTCCTACAAACTGTTCTTACAGTCTGAAGTTAAGCCATTGTGGGGGCT
Organism: Protonibea diacanthus; assembly: GCA_028641955.1. Lineage (NCBI taxonomy): Eukaryota > Metazoa > Chordata > Actinopteri > Sciaenidae > Protonibea > Protonibea diacanthus. Next base: position 4,702,841 of record CM053988.1, on the reverse strand, counting down.
GAGGGCCGCAGACTGTGGCCATTAGCCGATGGCTAATCTCTCCTTTAAAAGCAGGTTGTGCTAATGCTGTCACAATGCTGGCACAGTCGCTGTTATTGTTCGTGTGAAATACAGTTAAGGCAGAAAACCCTTTCATATGAAGCTCATATTAATCCTACTTCACAAACAAGCAAGTTATCACAGTATTGGTATCAATAAACTCATCAAAGCTTGAGAGAATTAATGGCAAACCCCCTCCACCCTCACCATCTTTCAAAGAGAATAATAACCTTGGCAGAATGGCCTCGAGCTTGTCTTTGTGCAAAGTTTAAATCTTTTATTCTATTTGGCTGGTTTGTCCACGAAGTGAAGGAGTGGCTGCCGAAAACACCCCATCAGGCATTGTACAGGCTGTATTCATTCATGTACATATAGAGGTCATGAGGTATGTTCCCTCGTGTTGTTGGAGTTGTTGGAGTTCGTATTCTGTCTGGTTAAGAAAGAAATGTGTGTTTTATGCCACATGCACATATCTTATGTACATTTTACTTTGTAAAATACGAATAAATAAACTGTTAGTGTCCTCACTTGATGTATTTGCCTGTTTGTGTGTATGCAGAGACCCTAATGAGCAAAGCAGGAACACATGTACCTGTGTTCTCAAGAACAAACACAGATTGTCTTCCTGCTGGTGCAGTAAAATCAGTGGTTACCAGATGATTTCTATATGAGGCATACTTCTTCTGTTCAACATGTTCATATAACAGCACCTTCTGTTGCATTTTGCCACATTATTAATTCTTCCCCTTGGCACTGAGTCACCTTTTTTGTAGCTTTAGGTAAACCTTAGAGACTACGCACGTACATACTTGAGTGTATTACTTTTATACAACAGTTCTATACAAGCGCCCTTTATTAGTTAATGGTAGCAGTTTTAAGTTACTTTTTTGGCTCACAACACAACTGGACTGGGGCTGCACTGTTTCCAGGAGACACATGAACATTTCCTGAATACTAGCTTGTTAAGTAGTTTTTGTAGGACTATATGTTACTGCAGGTCAGCTGCTTGTACCATGTATGCAACCAGTCAATAAGAGTCTGTTGACAGTCGTTTTGGGAGAAATATCTGTCTTTTTCTTGTCTTGACATTGGAATCAAATCAATCAAACATCCATAATATTATCTGATGGGAGGTGCGCCTTCTTCAGCACCAACAGGAATCAGAAACCAGGTGAATTAACAGTTTTTTTGAGTCAGTCAAACTGATGTGTATCAGAACCACCAACCAGCTTATTTATGTGAGTGAAAATCTTCATTACAGTCATCTCTTGTTTAATTCAACCTGCTAATATGTTATATACATATATAGTAATACTAATAATATACAGTATGTGCATTGGTTACTGACGGTGGCTAAGTAGATTTATTATTTAATCATATTCAGTTTCTAGCACCCCCTGTACGTTTTTAAACTATTCTGCAAAGATTATTACAATCAAAGATGTGAATGAATCTGTGTCAGGATCATCAGGGTTGTTACAAAGATAGGAAGGAGATGGTTACAGTTGGCAGCTACAGTGCGAGATGCCACTGAATCCTCCACACCGGTCATTTAATTAATAATATTTCATTGCAACTTGCAGTACAGTACAGTACCATCATAGTATTATTATAGTGGTTTTATTTAATACAGCTTTTCTAACTCATCTTGTGACCCTGTCATTAAAATCACTGAGTTATTATTTGAGTTTATATTGTGCTCACATGGTGCAAATCCCTAAATAATATTGTGTTTAATTAAAATACCACCCACTAATTGACACAAAGAATACCAGAGGCGAATGTTTGTTGAGTATGTTTATACTATGTGTATATTTATTTGTCTGTATATGCACAAAGCATCTTGGGCAAAAAGGTTCCCTTGGGATAAAAAACATTTCTTTCTAATTTGTTTTATCTTGATTTGTGTGCATCAACGCTCGCTGGGAGGTGGCGCTACACATGAAAGAGCAGGTTCTCTTGGGCAAAATGAGACATGTGCCAGTGTTTGCAATGTAATTGAAACATGGCTGCCGGGATTAGAATGTAGTTACTGTAATCCTTCACACTTGCCATGAGTATTTCTTGAAGTGGTAGTTATGGTCTCTATAGTCTGATCATTCAATATGAACAGTATGTATAATTTATCCTTCCGTTGGACCATAAAACATTCTTGATAGCTGCAGATCTCTGGGAGAAATGTCAAAACAGTTGTGACCTTTTATGATGTAGAAGAAGTGAATTATAGACTAGAATGGAAATGTTGAATAGATATGAACAAAAAAAGAGAGACATATACATGCTTGTCAAGGTAAATCAGTAGTCTTTCGCTTGAAGTGTGTATGAAAAGCTGAAATCCCGTCAGACCTCACTCTAGCTGCTGACCTTACATTCATTGTACGTGGATCCAACATCTGTTCCTGCATTCTGCAGCCCCACACTTCTGCACCTGAAAGTCTTTTGATGAATAATTGAATGGCCTCAGGGTATCCACTGCCTAATGGTCGCCAATACAGTGGAGCCTCTCTTTGAAATCGTAGACCAGATTTCAAAGCATAAATAATGTTATTGTGTCTGTAATGAGTGATATTCATTGCACATCGCTGCACAAGAAAATATGGCCTTGGAGCACAAAGGACAGCAGTCGGCACATGTATGTTTCCTGTTTTCAGTGAAAATGTTCCATGTAGTTTTCATAAATACTTTTTAACACATTGGACACAAGGTCCAACCCAAAGCTCAGGACACATCATCCTCAGCTCTTTAAGACGTCTCACCCATAATCACAAAATAAAGTGACGACTGAAAAGTGCAGCATTTGTAACTTGGGTGAGCGGTAAAGACATATCTTGCTTGGCTGCATCTTCACCACCCACACAAAAGAAGAAAATGTTCTCCTACGCTGCCAAGAAAGCGTTGGTGGAATTTATGGAATCAAGCTCAGGTTATTAAAGTAGACACGTAGGTGAGCAGTATGTCGTGTGAAGTGGCTTTAAATTATCAGGTTCAACATTTCATGTAGGCTGCTGCTGTAGAATCTTTATTTATAGCTTAACAGGTATGACACGTCAAATGTTCATTATCCACACATTTCAACCTTACACAATATACCTTGTGTTTTGAGGTGCTGGTCATACAATTCATTCATGAAACTGAAGCTACAGTATTTCAACATGTGAGCCAAGTACAATCACCTGCAAGAATCACGTAACACTTTACTAAGTCACACACCAGCAACTATTTGACTGATTTTGGTGAAACTGGATCATATTTTATGGAGAAAATGTTTTCTGGTTTTCCCTGTGATGTCCACATGTTGCTCCGCATCAATTCTCTGTGATTTCCAGAGTTTCCTGATGGACAGTGAAGTCAACTTCTGCCAAATATAGCTGCTGTTAGCTTATGATAGCTCAGTTTGTCAGCCAGGCTGCCTGAACTCAGAACACCAGGGGAGTGTTAGTGTTTATACCACAGGTGTTTTGGACCATTGGGAAAAGCAGGTTTTAAGGCTGGGGGAATTCTGATGGTGACAGGAGTCAATGTTATGCCAGAACTGGAGCTGTGCTAGTGAACAGTGTAATTTGGCTCAGCTTCTATGAACATGAATATGGACAGGTATCGAAGGAGAAATTGGCAGAGGAAGCTAAGAAGAGAAAAAGACAAAATGACGAATGAAGAAGTTGCCAGACAAGCGTAAATCTGGGACTGACTTTTAGTTGTTGACGAGATAGCTGCTGTTAGCTAATGCGAGCTCAGTTTGTGAGCCGTGTTGCTTGGACTGAAAGCTCAGAGCACTGGGGGAGTGATAGCACCTTGTACCACAGGTGTTTTGGACCGAAGTGGAGGTTTTCAGACCCGGGTCATATGTAAATGCTGAGCCAGGCTAGCAGGCAATGTAACCAGGATTAGTAACCTCTTTGGACAAAAGAGGCGATGAGGACATTGACAGAAGAAGCTAAGAAGAGAAGACAGTGACTAAGCAGGAAACTTGTGAATTTTCTTTTTACATTGCATTGTGGAGTACAGAGTCTTTAAAAGCACACTGTGTTTTTTGTTCATATGTCTGTTCTGGGTGTCCTTTGTCTGTCACTTTTCCACTGTGAACACACTCAAAACATATTCAAATTCTGCTTAGACTCAGCTAGTCCTGTTCTCCATTAGCCAGTATCTGTATTGCAGATGGGGATGGTTCCATTCACATGTACCCTTGAGATGGTAATCGAACAAACACATAGTTGACTTACAGGTCAGAGGTGAAAGCCATTCTTTGTCATCATTTTTTTTTTCTGTTATTCTCACAGCAAACACAGCCTAGTGCCATTGATCGTTTACCTTCAGCGAAGCATCCAGCAGTCTGTTTGGAGCTTTTTTCATGCTCCCTCTTTCAACTTTTGTCAGTGTTCTGTGCTCAGTCCAGAGACTCACCTGCCAGCCTCCACAGACTGATGACACTAATCCTGTCCTCTCTACTGAGGATTAGTGTCATCAGGGAGCTGTAATGATTTATAATTATTACCCCAGGATTCTACAAATTATATGTTATCCAGAACAAAGATGGCCACCGGCGTTTCTTCTCCAGTGTGAAATCCCATTTTAACCAACTTGATGTTTTCAGAGTTAGACCAGGTAATCTCACGCAGTCCTTTATTTCTTCTTCTGAAACTTTTATTGTAAACAAGAATCAATGTTAAAACTGGAGGGTTTCATGAATAAATCAGTGCTGGTGAATAAATATTGTAGACAGGGCCATCGCACGGGGTGCAAGGCCTGCAAGGCGAGGCCTTTGACATGCATAAATCACTGTCACAGACACATGGCTATTACAGTGCTACTCATGGGCCTGGGTTTGGACAGAATATGTCCCTATATCTTTGGAGGACAGAACTGAGTGGACTCAACATTATCTGAGCAAGAAAGAGCACTGAAAGTCACAAACAGCTGTTTCTACAGCCTTCCCCCGCTGACTTTGACACAGAATAATTTATAAATTTAAAAACTTGCACTCTGCTGGTGCTACATTCTTGAGTAAAGTACATTTTGTATACAGCTCTGATGGAGCAGGATTTATCAGGAGCATGACTGCTTTACTGTGTGAACTTGGACTGTGTGACCTTTTCGATCTGTTAAATAACACAACACATCTGTGGTCTGAATACATTTTGAAGTGTGTACAGTCTCAGATATTTTACTGTTACTTCACACAGCCTATGCAACAGTTCTACTGAAGCTTACTTTATAGAAATTGCTGGGATGGAAATGAAGAGATGGGACTGAGCAAATCAAGGCTCTGTTAATGTTTTATTTGACCCTTCCTTGACTTATAACTTCCTGCTCAGTATTAAATTGGAACAACTTTAAATCAAACATTAATTTTCACGATGTCTGCCACCAATACACTCACTATCAAGCAGCAACCTCTGTGGCACAAGTGGCCACTTGAAGCTGGCTACAGAACGAGTCAGTCTCCATAAGCCCCCATGTTAAAATGTCCAACTTCACAGCAGAAATGAACATGTTTACAGCCTGGTACAAAAAACAGTTTTGGTCACTTTCCCCATTCATGACAACAATATATCTACTATTATACTATGTTATACTATTGCCAAGATGACAGTCAGAACCACTACACACAGAGCTTAAGAGCAGCTCTACATCTATATTTATACTGTCTTTGCACATTATACATGAAATGAAAAAAAAAGACATGACAAGAATAAAAAAAAATATATAATTTATTAAAAAATTCATTTATTTATAAGAAATGTACACAAAAAAAATAGATCATCATAATGAGTGCCAGAAACATAATCGTTATCCATCGTCCATTCTGACTCCACCTGCATATAAGAAGAGAAGTTATACATTAATAGAAACAGTCTTATGAATAAGATCATTTCTAAATTCAGACCCTTAAATCTGACACTGGACCTTTAAATTAAGTTGTTTGTGTAACAGAGATTAAAGCAGACACCAAATGCATAATTTGAGTTTTTAATAGTTTTGGTCTCAAAAGAAGAAAGAAATAATTAAAACTTTTCTTTATTTGTTGTGCCCATAATGTTGCATGATAGAGGAGAATAGAGCGTTTACCTTTTTTTTTTTTTTTTTTTTTTTTACCAGTTTGAAGAATAGCTTATCACCTTGTATCTCCATTTTTTGGTACCTTTATGTTTTCAGATTTGCAATATGAATATTAATAGTCACCATTTTGGCCACTTATGGGCATGGGAATAAACACTAAACACAATAGTATCATATAATCACACTGAAGTTGCTATTGCTAACATGTTAGCAAACAGTTAGCAGCTAATATTGACTGGTGGTCTTTAATAGAGCTTTTCCACTGAAAAATAGCTGCATGCTACAGCTGGAAACAATGTACGGGAACCAAAATAGTAAAGATTATTAGAAAAATAGTTGACATATTAGTGTAGCTTTAAAGCTGGATGAGAAGGTCAACATCATCCTCATGTCAGTCAATCATATATACAACCAATCTGTGCTGAGGGTCTCATCTGGCCACCTAGAAATCTCACAGTGATGTCAAGACTTCAGAAAATCAACTCCTGGCCAAGAAATATTCTGTCATTGTCATTTTTACAGTTATTACTTTAGACAGAGTCAAGCTAGGTGACCCCCTCCCCTTTCCACCCTTTATGCTAAGATAGGCTAACTGGCTGCTGGCTGTACTCTCAAATCTATTATAAAGACAATAATGGTATCAGTTTTCTCATGTCATTTCTTCATAACATTTAAAAAGACGTTCTTCCTGTTTCATTTCGCTGATAAACTCACTAGTTTGGGGTACATTTCATCAGTGTATTTACATTTATACATAGTGGTCATATGTTTTTAACCTTGAACTGTAGCTCAGTTCTATATGACTCGATTAAGCAGCACTTGACTACCCAGCTCATAAAATAAGACAAAATAAAATATGGTCTCGAGGTAGAAGTGAAAAGTTTGAAGTGATTCATGCTAGAGAATTTTTATTACACTGATTCCGCTCATAAACTTCTCTAGTCATCGTTTGCACTTTGCTCTTCTGATGCTCCAACCAAAGTCTACATTAAAAAATAGAAATATTATCAGATTGTAGATGATGAAAACAATCATACTCTCTCTCTCCTTATCTGTACTTCTGTACTCCTCTGGTCTCTTCTGGCTTAACAAACGAACAACCCAAAAATGTTGACATCCCCTGAATATTAATGAATAGAAATGGAATGAAATGAAAACACCCCCCTGCATGTCATGCAAAATGTATTCAGCCTATAAATGATTAAATGGAGTTAGCAGCAGGTGAGAGTTATGTAGTGTTAAAGTCTTCTTTATCTGATGGCTCACTTAATTATCTCCCTGATTGACTAATGGGGGGGGGTCAGATGAAGGGAGACGGCGGTGAAGTTGAGTGCTCATATGCTTATATACTGATAAATGTGATGGTACAACTCGAAGATAAGAAGTTTACTACAAAGTGAGATTAATGCGAGGCATGTTGAGTTTTTAATGTTATGAAAGTTTCTCTCTTTTAACCTGGCTAAATCACCATGGTAACTGATACTGCACACTGGACCTGGTCCAGAGGAGGTTCTGTTCAGATTTTAAGATTGAAATCTGCTGCCTGTGCCGATATTCTCGATGAGTGATGGAGATTCTCAGTTGAGGGTAGACGTTACATGTGCAAGTACTGATGTCACAGAAAAGCTGTGCAATTAAATATAGCAGCACAAATTTTAGCATCACCCTGTCTACTAAAAATGACTTTTGTATTATCAAATTGTTTCCATAATTTCATTCTGGTGAAGGTAATCTCTCCCTGGATTCTGTTCTGAGACAATGTAATGAGATTCATGTGAATAATGAAGTCACAACAACAAGAGACCACTTGGTGATGAGGTTTTTGTGTTTGGTCTGATTTATACATACATTAGAAAATCTGCAACGTCTATTTGTCATAGATAAATAATATGAAATCAACGCCTCTCGCCCAAAGTCAGCTGGGATAGGCTCCAGCCCCACCGTGACCCTGATGAAGATGAGCAGTTACACATAATGGATGGATGGAATATTAAGTCAATGAAATACATTTGACTTTGATTTAGTCAAAAACTGAAGTCATGTCAACATGCCCTTCATTATGGGACAGTGTCAGTGTATAACGTTTAAATCTGCTGCATTAAGTTTAAAACTTAAGAACTCAATGTACAAAAAAAAACCAAAAAAAAACATGATGCACGGTGTGCTTCGAGTTGATTAAAAGTGTTCCGCCAGCATTTCTCTCTCTGCTTCATTTTCAGCAAGAATGTTACTTTTAGCTATATTTATTTTTTCACAACATCATTTATCATAGTTCTCCAGAATGAAGTTTGCTTACTACTGTTTGTACAGTATACAGTTTTTAGGGGAGAAGCTTCAATAAGCAGCATCTGTCAATGTTAGCTGCTAACGCTGGTTAATGTAATTTAGCATTTGGCATTTTAGCACGCAGACAGTTTCTTGAGAAACTGATGGATAAACAGAGAAGACAGGAGAATGAATATTGGACAAATGAATGTTAATGTCACTCAGTGTCAGTCAGTTGAATATGATGTCCTGAATATCTTATAACTCATCAATCAAGTCCTCTTGTGAAAATAACGAGGAAACAATTATAGCTGAATGAAAACTGACATGATTTGTGAGCTGGTATGTGTGTGAGTCTAAACTGAGCTCAGACTGATCAGTCCTGTAATAAATGTTACCTGCATAAAGTATAATTTTCAATTTAGTTGAAGCAGTTTCAGAGAGCTGGTGATTTAACTTTATGAGCATTTTGATGAATGAATAATGAAAACATTATAACCTTCATGTAGGAAGGATTTATTGCAGGACTGTTCTATTAGCCTCTGTTAGCTTTAGCTATAGGTGCCTAATAAAGTGGTGTGTGCTAAAGCCACACACCCATGCATGAACAGTTAGTTTTTATGATTGTACTGACATCCATTTCTCTGCTGAGAACGGTCTGTCTGAGGTGATGCAAACCACCTTAGGAGATTATCAATTTCAATATATGGAGTTATAAACCCTCAAATACATAAATACAGATACAACTGCCAGCCTTTACAGCTCATTGTGCCAGGTTGGTGCACCCACACACACACAGTCAGCTGTGCTCGGCTGCTCTAAGCACACACACATGCCAAAATGTCAAACACCCTGTGAGTGTGAGCAGTGAGTGAGAGAGTGCAGCAAGGCTGCTCAGAAAAGATGCTGACCTGAAAAAGTCGCCATCGTTGTTGGTGCCTCTGTCCGCCCTGAAAAACAACCAGCAGTGAGTCAGCTGCGAGGACCAAAGAGGCCATGATAGATTAAGTTATTATTTAAAATTAATATCAGTGTGATCAAATGATTAATTAATGAATTACTATTTTTGAATGTCTCTAAGTCAAAATAACACAGTTTCATGATTTTGTAAATTTGGTAAATTCATCAGTAATTAACATAATAAACAGAGTAATCTGTTGAGTATATCTGTGAAAGATTATCCCTGTTTTAATGAAAGAACAGTAATTAATGGTAGTGCATAAGTTTTAGTGGACAAAATAAGCTAGAAAAGTTGAAAGAAGATTCTATTATATAACATAAAATACAATGTATATATATATATATATATATATATATATATATATATATATATATAAAGTACATACAGTATATATTATATTCCACTAATTACAGTATGAAGTGTAATTTTAAGTTTCCAAGGAAACAGTCTAATGTTCCACAACATCTGGCTAATATTTGAATGCACTGATAATGAAGACAATTGTAAAAATAGTACAAACAGTTCTTTCAGAAAATACCAAGCAAAATGATATCTGTGACCGTTAAACTGAGGAACACATTAGGAACCATGTTTCCTTTTTTGTCACTTGGTGCCACTGGTCAGCAGATGTCACTTACTGGGAGCATTACATTTTGTTAGGCTGGAGGAAGAAAGTGTGAAAGTGCCAAACTTTTTTTAGAGGGGAAAAATGAAGACTGGTCTAACAGTACAGACCACTCTAAAATTGACCCATGGTATAAATGATAAACACTGACTTTGACCTTTAAATGGGATGAAACTACCCACTTGTTTTTAGTACTAAAATTCAGTCTCTAATAATTTGTTGATTTTGGCTAGACCTGTGAGTACTGTGGAGTACGACTTACCAGAGAACAGTCGTTCTGTTTCTGTTTGTGGGTTCAGTCAGGTAGACGGGACGAGGACTCTCTTCTGAAAACAGTTGAATTGTGATTTTAGTAAATTAAACTCTGAATAAGATAATTTATAGATTATGTGATTTTGTATAGATGGTTTGTCTTTTACCTGAGCTTCGCTGCCACTCCAATCCTCCATACACAACAGGTGTGTTGTCTGCATGCAAAGGCTGATTTCTGGGCTGGTGGTTCCCAACCTGGGGGGTCAGGAGCACAACACGGGGCACAGAGGGGTCATAAGAGGGGTGATATGATTGGAAAGCAGATAAAAACATTTTTTTCAAATATTTCTCACATTTTTCCACTCATCTTGTGAATTACCGATAATTTCACTTTTTCTAAAACATTAAAGAAACAAACAAAAGCAGTGACATGAGTTCAGAAGTGGATTTTTCTTAAGGTTGGGAAACTATTATTTATATTATTTCTCTTATTGTAAAACACATATCAGGTACATAAACATTCATTTCAGTGCGTATGTACTTACAAAAGTCATGGCATAAGTTTGGTCATCATACGCTATAACTCTATTCAAAGCAGTACGGTCTGTCTCACACTGGACCTGGGAAGGGAATGATGATAAACAGAGATCAGGAATACATATTTCTGTTATTGTAATGTTTGTGTGTGTGTGTGTCAATGTGAAACTGAAACAGTGCAGTGTGACTATACCATACGTCAGATATGCTGCAGTACAACATGGAGGCCAAAATGGAGAACTAATTATACTTACTGGTGTAGAAAACTCCTCTGGCGGTATAACTTGAACCTGAATGTTAAAAAGCAGGAAAATATTATTAATAATAACATTAATATAAGACAAGTTTGTTGTTTGACATGAACATTTATCCTCAGTCACACTCAATGATGGGTCCATTTGTTTAAAAGTGTTTGATTAAAACTAAATATGACTTTAGCTTTCTTCCGCCATGACCAGAGGCTGTATCGGACATTTCTTTTCCAGTTTAACGTTCAAAATAGAAACAATCACAAATGTCACACCCCAATGAACTGTGGCCGAACTAGTAAAGCCAGTTTGTTTATCTAAGTGTTGTTATGTTAAAATTAATTTAAAAAATCACCGACATCAGTCAATAATATAAAAATGCTAACAGTTTAGCTTCTCTGGTTTGTTGACGACATAAGATAAATCCCCATACATCGTCAATACTGTGTCATTTAGGATAGATACGAACAAATATAGGCCTTTTAAATACTTAGATGACCCCAATAATCTTACCATTTTGCAATTATATGTAGAATTTGATCTGTTCGATGGTCTTAAGACTTCAGCCTTTTGTGTTGTTAGCCTCTATGCTGACTTTATACCGGAAATAGTTTTTCTCATGATACAACGCGAGACTGAGAGTTTGGCCTCCCATTGCATCATACACATTTTGTTACCACGTTTAAATAGTTTACCCTGAATTTGATTTAAAATACATAAGTTTAAGATCAGTTTTGTTAATGTACTGAATAAATGAAGGTTTATTTTCAAGCAGGGAACTCTCAGATTTCACATTATTAATTATAAATAGATTCCAACATTATAGATGTTCTAGATGTTAGTCAGAAAATTGTCAGTACTGGCTAAGCTCTATGTTCATGTATCTTCACAGCTATCTATGACTTTGTACCATTATGTGTTTGTTGGTTTTAATTCTAGAAACAGTATCCTCTGTCCTGTTCAGATCATTTGAGAGCTCCCTTATAAAGCCTTTTAATCTAACTGTATATCATTGTAAAACAAATGACCATAATGTATGTGTTTCTGACTAAAATTCTAACTACCTTACCTGGAATGCTGAGTCCTCTCTCTTGTACGTATCATGATCTCGTTTCAATGTGATTGGTAATCCATGGTTGTGTAAAAAGGATGTCCAACATGCTCTGTGTTGTTGAATCTTCTGGTTATTTACTTCAACAAAAACTAAAACTCATGTCCTAATTGAGTGTGATTCCTCCATCAATGCAAAGCAATCAAACTCCAAAGTTCTGCCTTGTACTGGGCTGCAGTATCACTGTCATTCCTTTGGAGCAAACCCAGAACAGTCCCAAACACACTTGTAGAGTTGTAGAGAAAAAGTATCCACATTTGTAGTCCATTCCATTTGGTCCCATGTCTTTGAGAAAATGATAAAAATGTTAATTTGAAGTGAGTGACTGGGAGAAAAAGTAGTTAACCTGCTCCTAAAATCCTTGAAGCCCTTCTCAAGCTAGACTTACCCAGTTGACTGTCTGTGCTTGATCAAACGTGATGGACTGGTTGACTTATGAAATCAAGGAGACTATTCTTTTTTGTATTGCTCATCAATGTGAGTAATCCTTTAAAGCTCATTCAATCCTAAAAGCCATACGATCCAAGGCACCAACTTTAACTGGACACTCCCTGATGCCTTTACTTTGATAGATGCCAATAGTTATACCTACTGTAATTACATGTAAAGCTGCCCTCAATATAGTCACTATGTCAGTGCAGGTGACATGTGAAAAATGCATTAGTTAAAAAAAGTTAGAATGACAATTACATTGAAAACACTAATATATAACACACCTTGAAAGCTTGAAAATTGACTTACCTTTTGTCAAAATCATCTTGTCACTGTGATTGTCATCGTCAGTGTGACTAGCAGCCTCACCCATTGGTGCACACAATCAGAGCAGATAATCATGCAGTACAGGTTTCTTTTTTCAGTTTCCTCCATGATCATCATGTGGGTTTAACTAGTTAATCCACTTGTACAAAAACGCCCTCATATATATGAGTTTCCTTCTGTCTTTCTCAGCCTGCTCTCTGTACTTGCTACATTTCCAAAATAAACAGCTGATGATCTACAGTCTTATTCAGCTTTTTCACTGAGAGTGCTTTGGTAGAAGATGTTGAGCACTTTGACTCCAGGATCAGAATCATCGCTGATACCTCCAGTAAGCCTGAACTTAACAATCTATATGACCGGCCTTAAAGGGATAATTCAGGTTCTTTGAAGTGGGGTTGTATTATCCATAGTCAATGTGGTAACTTCAGTAGACAATGGTCAGATGTCAGATCTGTGGCGTAATACAGTTGTGCACAGCACGCTTGGGCTTAGGCATAAGAATAAGTTCTACATTAAGGACAACATAGGGCCAAGGGAAATGATCGTTTGACGGCAAGGTAACGCACTGATATTACAGATACTATTTTTTTTCTTTTTTCATGTGGCGAAAACAGGTTTTTCTGCTGACCCTGTCCAAAGCAGAGCTTTGCTCTACTTCTTTGTTGGTCCTTCTGTCTTCTTCTTCAAACTGGGAGCTCGCTGACCACAGTCTATTGTAGGTAACACTGACTAAGAGCAAGTACCTCATACAACCCCAAACAGAACTATCCCTTTACCAAAACATGTTGCAACATATGGCAAGAACAAACTTGTTTGCTTTCAGTTGATGAGTTGTCCATCAAGTTCGCCTTCCTCTCTTCATATAACACATCATAATGATCCATAATTGACAGGTCACAGGTGTGACTCACAGCAGAGTTTTCAGACCATGGTGACAAATTTTAGTTGCTGTAGTGCAGAGAGCATCTGATTATTTTTCTGTTTTTAACTCCTGTCTTCCATCAAATCACTTTCTTCCTATCTTTTGTCTTTCATCTGTCTAAAATGTCTAAAATGCCAGCAATGTCATTTGTCTTTCATGCTTACACCCATCCCGAGCATGGCATGTTGTTGCTGTAGCATCATGCCACATTTATTCAAGCTTTTCTACTGGAGAGAGGTGCGGCCTGTTTCAGTCCTACTGATGTGCCTAAATGGCAACAGAAATGTGACATATTATGTTGAAGTATTTTAAGTTAGTTCATAGTAAAGTTTACTCTTACTCCCTAAGCTAAGTTAGCATAGCCCTGATCAATCCCAACAAACATTTTAAAAGTTCTTGTGTCTTCTGTCGTTTTGCTGCAATGTTAGCGTTCACTTGAATTGTTTGTTTCTGAATCAACTAACTAAAGTAAACTGTGATAGGTGGACTTTGGTTTGGTAGGCAGGTATGCATTTGAGGTGAGCATGAATTTCAAAGTATATCCCACCTGTCACAGAAACCTTTACAAAGGACCATGTTGCTGGGTGGGATTAGATTCAGTTTCCATGGATTTGTCATCATCTGCATTTTTATGGATGTGTATCTTTTTTTTTTCTTTTTCATTTTCCTCCATGACTTTTTCACAGAGCTTCTGATTTCTGTCCCCCAGGAGGTCAAAGTCATGACCCGCACTGCAAAAATAGAAAGTGGTATCTGTTGATCTGTGTGAAATATTTCAGTGCCTAATAAATGTCTACTTTTCAAGATCAAACTGCACATTGTAGAGTGTCCATTTATTTTGACCAGTCCATTTTATATTTTTTTGTTGAGTGGATTCTTTGATTTCTTTTCTTTTCAGTGTTGTGCACTCAGTCCAGACTCACCTGCCAGCAACCATAATAAGTTGTAATTACTACTCCAGGATTCCACAAATTATATGTTGTCCAGAGAAACAAAGATGTTTATTCTCCAGCGTGAAGTCCCATCTTAAACTACCTGATGTTAGACCAGGTAATCTTTATTTGAAACCATTTTCTAACCCTGCTGAAACTTTTATTGTGAACAAGAATCAATGTTAAAACAGGAGGGCTTCATGAATAAATCACTGCTGGGAAATAAATATTGTAGCTTAGGGATTGTATGAAAATTACTGGGATGGAGATAGAGAGATGGGAGCTGAACGTTTAAAAAAAAAAAAAAAAATCAAGGCTCTATTAAAATTTTATTCCACCCATCCTTAACTTATATCCCCCTACTTAGCATTAAATAGGCACAACTTCAAGAACCAAATAACTAAAGAATCCTTATCATTCATTTCTACAATGTGGGCCACCAATAAACACATTATTCATTAAATTAATCCCAAATTCATAGCAAAACTAAAAACCCCACTCCATCTCCTCTGTCTTTGAACAAAGAGCTGCCGACTGAATGACACAGGTACCAGCTCTGGCTTCTGAAGTTAAAAGTTAGCAGCTAGCTAGTGAAGAAGTCAAACATTTACAGACTCACTTTATGTAATATTCAACTTTAGAACTGTTCTGCTTTGTGTTATGATGCAGAATGAAGGAGTGACTGTAGATTAGTGAGAAAAATGGAGCGCTCTTTGTTAGAGGTGAGATTTAATCAACAGACACTAATAAGATCCATGTGTATTGTATCTCTCGACTCGACTTGTTTGATCGTGATGAGGAAAATGGAGCCCTGATACAGAGACAGGACTGTGGCAAAACAGACTTTTATGATCCATGGTGCACATTAAAATTATCTGATGTAGCTACACTCTTTAATATTATAAATCTCCCTAGCAAAGTCTGAAGTAGATTTAAATACGGGGTAAAATACCCTCCTCCATAATATTTGTATGATCATTGTAGTATGATCTTATTTCACCTTCAATCCTGAGCTGTGTGACAAAACAGACAACATGACAAGACTGAAGAAAGTTTGAAATGTATTTATTTCAGAGAAAATATGAAATAAACCAAAAACCCAGGAGGACCATTACAACAGCGAGTATCACCCGTCGGACATTCTTATTCCACCTGTGGACAAGAGGAGAGACAGGCCTTCAGGAGACAGGAAGACTGTGACAAAGTCATGTGCTCATATGCTTCTGTATGGTGTGTGTGGTGTGGGAGGTGTAGGTATGGTGCTCCCTCTTCTGATTACCTGCACACCTGCAACCTACTGTACCAGTTCATCTGCCTTACAGTATTTCAGCCTCGGCTCTTCACCCACTGTGAAAAAGCTCCACCTACTCTGCACTTCCTCTATCTGCCTCTCTGCTTCCTGAAGAGGCGGAGTCTCAGAGTCTTTAGAGGCAGACAGCTGCATGTGCTATTCTAAGATAATTCAGTCTAGTAATCAAACTTCACATCTGCCTGTCTGACCGGCCTTGACAGCCTGGCCTCTCTTTCCTGCCCAGCCACACTCCACCATCTCCCATCTTTCTTTGGCTCCCACCAGCCATTACCTCCTCTCTACTTCACCTCCATTCCCAGAACCTTAACCATAAATCCATAAGCCTGCAGCCTGCCTGTACCGGG
Source organism: Protonibea diacanthus (assembly GCA_028641955.1). Lineage (NCBI taxonomy): Eukaryota > Metazoa > Chordata > Actinopteri > Sciaenidae > Protonibea > Protonibea diacanthus. The sequence continues at coordinate 4,686,474 of CM053988.1, read as the reverse complement.
AGGAAATAAATAGTCTGTTATAACACATCAATCTCTGTTAGTTTGTTGCGTTTGGTGAGACCTGTGTGTGTCCACACTGTGAATTTAAGAAGTGTCATACTGCATTTACCGAAGAGCGGTCACTCTCTTTGTGGGTTCAGTCAGGCAGACGGGACAAAGACTTGGTTGTGCGTTATATCTCCCACCAGACATCAAGTGTCCACGGGGCTGAAACTCCAGGTTCTGCTCCTGATGATATATCTCCTCTGACAGCTGAATTGTGATTTTAATAAATTATATTCACATGAAGAAGAGATTTTATAGATTATGTATTGATGGTTTGTTGATGGTTTTTTACCTGAGCTCTCTTGCCACTCCAATTCTCCATATACAACAGGTGTGTTGTCTGCATATAAAGGCTGATTTCTGTACTGGTGGTTCCCAACCTGGGGGTCGGGAGCACCACATTGGTCATTAGATGATTAACAGTTTATGGAAGAAGATAGAAACAACATTTTCCTTTTAATCTCTATAATCTCTTTATAAATTACCAACAATTTTATTTTAAGATTTTTTAAACCTGTGCAACCAGTGACCAAGAAGCTTAAGAAACAATTCATTTTCTCTCATTGTAAAACACTTATCAGGTACATAAATGTTCCTTTCAGTGTGTATGCACTTACAAAAGTTATGGCATAAGTTTGGTCGTTATACACCACAACTCCATTCAAAGCAGTACGCTCTGTCTCACACTGGATCTGAGAAGGGAATGATGATAAACAGAGATCAGGAATACATATTTCTGTTATTCTTGTTAAGTCTGATGTTTGTGTGTGTGTGAGACTATACAACAAATATGCTGCAGTACAACATGAAGGCCAAAATGGAGAAATAATTAGACTCACTGGAATGGACTCCTCTGGAGGTATGACTCGAACCTGAGTGTGAAACAGCAGCAAAATATTTGATATTAGAAAGACAAATTTGTTGTTTGACATGAACATTTATCGTCCTAAAGTGCCCATTTTAAACAGAAATATTTGAATAAGATTAAGCATCATACAGAGTGAATAATTGCTAGCTTTAAGAAAACCAGAACTTTAAGACAGAGGTCTTCAACCTTTGTCAGCCCAAGTAGGACCTTGGACGAGAGACAAACAGAACAGGGACTCCCACATGTAATTAACATTTTAAAATGTGTCACATTTTAAGCCTGGCCTATAATAACTTTTATATTTACTTTATTCAACTTTTATTTTAAAAAAATAACCTATATATATATACTGGGTTAATAGCCTATATGTGTTTATGATTGCTTAAAAGTTGCATAATTATTATTGCTTACTAAATGCCAAGAGTTGTGTGTCTTTGGACATGTCCACAGATTCATCTGATTGGAATGCAAATGTCTCCACTGTTTGTAGTTTGTCAATCATCTGCACCCTCACATTCACCATTATTTTGGTAAAGATTGTCAATTATTATGACAAAAATTTCCAGACCCCCTGCAAGTACCTCTGCAGACACCCCTAGGGGTCGTGGACCCCTGGTTGAAGACCACTGCTTTAAGAGGTTGCTGCATAACAGTACAAACCCAACTCGACATATGAAAGTCAGTTTTATTCATATTGACTAATAGGAATCACGAATTTGCCTCAGGGGGTGTTAAAAAGTTAAAAGTTCTGTTTTTAGCTTTCATTTATTGTTGCCATAATCCTGATGTATATACCTGTCACCTCCTCGTTCAATGTTTTTCATTCAAATTGTAGATTAACATAGAAGACTTCAAAACTGTGAGCACATATGTACACACATATGTAATTATGTGGTAAACGATAAGTGAACAAAACAAAATGTTTTATGTTTTAGTCTTTTCTTAGAATTTATAGTTAATTAATGAAATGTCTTGCCATCATGAGACTTATTTCAGAGCATCAGTTGTGTCTGGAGGTAGAGATAGTCTTGACATAGAATAAATATCCCTATTTGACTGCTATAGTTATCCATATTTTGGCAAGACTTTGAGAGGTGAGAACCTTTAAGTCACAAAAACACATCAAACACTATAATGAAACTGGTTCAAATGAGGCCTTCTCCATTAAAGTTGGCAGCCCCAGAAATCACAAATGAATAGCACCTCAGATTAGAGCCTACATAAATGTTCCAGAGTTCAAGCAGCAGACACATCTCAACATTAACTGATCAGAGGAGATTGCGTGAATCAGGCCTTCATGGTCGAAGAACAAGCAAATCCTTCAAGAATGCTGGCAAAAGATGGCTACTTTGAATAATCTTCATCAATGCTTTGTTTACTGTTTGGTTTACCACATTTCATATGTATTATTTCATAGCTTAGTGGTCTTCAGTGCTATCTACATTGTAGGAAATAATTGAAATAAGAAAAATAAACATTGAATGAGTGTTAAAACCTTTGTTATTGTAGCTTTCTTCGCTATGACAGGAAAACATATCGTATAGAAAATCTCCAAAACAGTAAACCGGTCAAAATGAAAACATTCATGCCACATGTCATGCCCTTATGACGCAAAGCCAGATAAGAAAAACAGGTTTGTTTGTTTGTTTTTATCAAAATAATTGATTAGAATCTCTATCATCAAGCAACAATATACACATGCTAATAGCATGGCTGGTTTGTCGACGCCATAACACAATGAATCCCTAAACATCGTCAATATTCTGTCAGTCAGTATAGTTATAGACAAATATTGGCATTTAAAATAATTAGATAACACACTAGTCTCACCATTTCGCCAGTTATAAGCAAAATTTGTCTGTCTGTCTGATGATCACAAGACTTTAGCTTGATTCACTGTAGACCATGCTCAAGACAACTACAGAAAATGGCTACCTATTCTCATCTAAAATGAATTCTTCTTCCGGTGTCTTAGCGCATGCACCATTCATTTGCAGGATGTAGAGGAGTGAAAATCCTGCTTTGACTACAGCTGGGAGGAGCCCACGCCAACACACACTTCTCGTTGATAAGACGATACCTGCTTTCACGTCAGTCTCCAATAACACCAGAAAAAGTCACTAGATTTGTCGCTAGTCGCTTAAGAAAAAAAAAAAGTCGCTAGAGGGGTCTAAAAGTCACTAAATATTATGACGAAGTCTCTAAGTTAGTAACACTTCTCATTATATAACTCGAGACTGGCACTGATCTTCCTATTCACGTTCGCATTGCTAACATTTACATTTTTAGGTTTTAAATAGTTGACCATATATTTAATTTAAAACATACAGGTTTAAGATCAGGTTTGTTAATGTGACTGAATAAATGAAAGTTTGTCTTAGTTCAGGCAGAGAAGTGAGTCTCATTTAGAATCTGTTATATCACGATAGACTATTGATAACAATATAGATATTCTACATGTTCAAGAGTTGTCAGTAATGGCTAATCTCTATGATCACTGCTCTATGACACTTCCTATATAGAGTACATAGAGACCATACTCCTGAAAACTTAAGAGAACAGAAACTTTGGAGCTTACCTGGTTTGTTTAGGCATTTCCCTTGTACACTGTATCCTGCTCTCTTGTTTTGAAGTGATTGGTGATCTATGGTTGTGTGAAAAGGATGTCCAACATGCTTTATGTTGTTGAATCTTCTCATTGAAAACCTTGTTTGTTTTAAATTAGGTCCTACTTATGCTTGGTCCCTACATGACTCAAAGATGCAAAATTGAAATTTGTAATCCATTCCATATTCCCATGTTTGTCAGGTTAAGGTTTTAGGTTTAGGAATAAAAGAAAACTTTTCTATCACTATCTAGACAGACTGAACTTTCAGTCTCTGAAGCAGAGAGGCGCAGTCCGATCCGTAGTTTTATACCAACAAATCCATGCAATTCTGTTCAGCAGGAAAAAAGAACATTTCCTCGTAAAAGGTCAGTGGATGAATGACGGAATCTGAAGGACACATACCCATGTACACATTTTCTCACAGACCTTGTGCTGATTAGACAAGATCCCAGATACCAGATGATGCAGGTTGCTCCTCCCCTACTTTTGAGATTAAAGATAGAGATCAAAGTATGGTAAAACTTGCAGACTATTTACTACTAGTAATTACTACTGGTTAGTGGGTTTAAACAGACAGGGACATCTAGAAGTCTAGATGTTAGATGCTAAAATAAGCCTTTAGCATGATGACATTTAATTAATTTAATTTAATTTTTTGAGGCTTTACATTACACCAGGGATGTCCAAAGTACGGCTCAAGGGCCAGGGGCCCACTTCAGTTTTAGAATATGTTATTTATGGCCTGCTAGAATGGTCAGATATTGTATGGCTAGAAGATTTGGCTTTTTTGGTTGACAAGCATTTGAACCTTTAAGGACATAACTGCTGGTGTTATGTATTGTAGATGTGACACAAAATATTAATTTCTGAATGATCTTTTGAAAAAAAAAAACAAAAGCAAAAGTGACACATTTTAAACTTAAATGTTAACAGACTTTGCATTACTCATAATAAGTCATGTTTAAAATGAACATGAGGTTCAGATTTTGTGTCAACTTCATGTAAGTTTAACAATAACAAGAAGAAGATAATTGTGGCAGTTAAAATAAAATTGTTACAAAACATTTGTATGTAACTTTTATTGGTATTGTGTTTCATTTTTATTTAAATGCTAGTATTGCTCCCCGGGCATCTTCACATTGTCAAATCTGACACCTCTGCATTACATTTTATACCAGCCTGCATATTGTCTGTATGGTTCATATGTAAACAACAGGAATGAATAAAAATTGCTTTATTTTATTTATTCATTTTTTAAGTAATTTTACACATTTACAACAGCTGTTGATCTTTCTGTCCATCTGTCCATCACTTTGGTCTCGACTGAATCAGATGGATTGTCACCACTTACCACCATCAGGTCAACCTTTTTCTTTCTTATACGTTGTTTTATGATAGCTGGAAAAATGAATGTGTTTAGTGTTAACATCCTAACATGCTAAACTAAAATAATGACCTGCATATCAGTTACATAGCATATGGATGCTGTTAGCATCTAGCTCAAAGCCTAGAACAGTCCCTCATAGCAGCAGACATGGCTGCAGACATTTGACTGCCTCTGAGGAAAACAGAATAACCTGGAGTGGAGAGTGTTTTTGCTCTAATTTTCAGTCTATTACAGCAAATTAAGAATGATGAGATGATTCCAGGCTTGACTTCTGAACTGATGCAGATTGATGTGGTTGTCGACACCCTGCCAGACTACACCCCTGCCTTTTATTGATGGAGGAACAGTCCTCCTGTTCTGGTCATCATCTACAGTTCTTCTAATGTTCAAACTGCATTATTAGCTCTTGTTCTGTGGCTCACTCTACATACTCTATTCTTTGTAGCCCTTTCTGCCACCAGTCACCAGACCTGTTGCACGTGGCTTTAAATCATTTGACAGCAAGTCCAAATTTCATTATTCCTCACAGCACAAGTCACACATTGTTTCATGAAACAGCTCTGGGCCAGACTTCGAAATCACACTTATTAAAGTAAGACTTCTATTGTTCACATTTCTTGGCCTCCATCATGTAATACTCCCTGATGATATGAAAGTTGTTGACAGTTGAGTTCATATCATCTAAATATGTAGGACAAGTCAGAAGTAACAAGAAAGAAAGTGAACAAAAAAGCACACAGGATAAATAATTATGTATTATGAGAGGTTAAAGTATTCTTCTCAAAAAAAAAAAAAAAAAAAAAAAAAACATGAATATTTTGGTTTCTGTTGATGAAGTTGTGTATGTCAGTGAAACCTGTTGTAGTCTGTTGTGGACTCTAGCAGCAAAAAGGTGATGTAGTTCATTCATCTTATCTCATTCTGTTTCTTCTTCCTTGTGTACGACAAAGTCTCTCATTGTCCACTTGACCAGTGTTTTGCATGCCTACTGTACGTTACCCCCTTCATGAAGCAAGCCCACAAAACACTACAGCTCATTGGCTGCTTCACTGTGTTAGCGACAGGCGTGTGACACAGATGCAGATGAAGTGTCCTAGTAACAGTGAACCAGCATTCACAAAAGCAGGATGTCCTCTAAGTGGAATGCAGCCGTCATTGATACATTTTTGAGCTTCCTGCCATGACACATTAAAATGCCTGCTGTGTGACCGGTTCAGTACATTTAATAGGCCATATTTAAATGAGCACTGACAACAGTCAATAGCGTTGCTAATACGTACTAATTGGCACATCTTAATTATCATATTAGTTTCTGCTGGCTATTTGCTATTAGCTTTGCCATACCAAGAATGCAAACATGCATTTTTTGCATATAAGCATGTATAACTTGCCTCATTAAAAGTGGGAGCACTTCATGCCTATCAGATTAACGACAAAGAAACAACTTCCATTTCCAGAATGTTCTTTTAGTACACTAGCTGAGCTATCACTAACACATCTGTGTTTAATTTCAGACAATGGTACAGGTAATGCTAATTAAATAAATAAATTAACTGAAAAACCTGAATGCTTCTCCTCGGGCTACATTTTGTGCTTCACCAAATCACATCATGTTCAGAACTGATTAGCAAATAAGAAATCCAGATTTCTTTTATCAAGTGTGAAGTGACCAGTTGCTGGGTAATTTTTAGACCTTTTTCAAAGGACATGTGATAGCAGGAAAAAGCACAGATGGACTTTATGTTGTAGTGGCGCAGTTAAATAGGACTGAGGTATCATCATTATGTTATTAGTCCCACATGGATTTTTCATGTGAAGGTCTGTTGTGAAAAAAGGTACGAAGAAATGATTGTTTTCTTGGGTAATTCCAAAAAATGATTAGTCAAACTGAAGCTACAGTGTTTAAGCATGTGAGATCTCATTCTCACTCTGCATTTAAAGCTGTTTAATGTGACACCTGAATAAAATCTCTCACACTCAACACACACACACTAAGAGAAATCCAAAAGTGTACAGTTTGTGTAAATGTTGACATACAGCTTTTGGACCAAGCATGTGTGCTCATGATGGCTAGCCTCTTACTAACACAAGTCTTATATATATTCTAAATATTTTCTTGTGTTTGTTTTGAAGAACCTCTGTTCTGGGACATCCACAGGGCAGGATGTTTGATCATCCTGCACACCTTTCCATGTAAGCTGACAGTTAAACATTATGGTAATTGAGGACATTTGACTTCTGGTAAGGAATAAAAGTCCAGCATTGAGATTCACAGAGTTCACATCCTCCCAGGACAAAATTATTAGTCTGTTTGAGTTCCAGAACAAAAATCTCAGACTGTTTGGCCCTTATTTGGAAAATGCAAAAATGTGTACATGGACACTCATTATGCTTAGTTTGGTGAAGCTTATGAAATATTTAATATGGTGGCCATGGTTATTGAGAATATGAGGCTAATAGGGAAATGTTTCCATGCCATTTTTTCTTAATAATTTACGCTCCAGCTGCTTCAGTGCCAGAGGTCAGAAATGAAGCCGGATTGCATTCGGTTAAAAAAATCGTTTGTGCTTTTCTTAATAACTGCTCTCTCTAACACAAGGCCAGGGGACAACATTGTTATCTATACCTCTCATAAGGAATGTCTGTGGGAACTGATGTGACTGTAAAATGCCCAAGGGATGCTCTGAGGACATTTTCAGATTCAAACGGCTGACAGAGTCACTGTGACTGTGTGGAAATGAACTCTCAAATATTTGTTCATGCACAAAATATTTTATATTTTATATTATTTTTTATTTTATCAACTTCTGACGATCTTCTGACGCTCTGTGCTGAAAGCTCAGTGGATCTGCGATCAACTACTCCGCCTTAGGCTGCACTGTCGAGCACAGATCCACTAAGCTCCGCCTCCCACATTCATTCAGACCAAGCTGCTGAGACAGAAGCTACATGCAAAGCTAGGTCGTTGCAACATGGCTAATGCCTTAAATGTACCTGAAATCGAAGATCCTCCATCATCCCTCAGATGTGGCGTTTGGAACTACTTTGGTTTTCGTATTAAGTATGACCTGAATTTTAATTTAAAAACTGTACTTTTGAGTTGAAACAAATGTTGGTAATTTCAATAGACTACAAGTTGAAAAAGGCATGGAAATTTAACCGTGAACCGTGAATTTTGTGTATCGATGCACCCCTACTTTTTAGAATTACAGTCTTGTTATCCATTGCTCACACACACATATTAAGTGGTTCATTGCTGGGATCCAAAGCGCATTAGTTCGAGTAGTTAGTGTAGCATGATAACATGTAATGATTGATGTGGACCTGCAGAACGAGGAGTGGATGTAACTGACTGTAAATTCAATTTAAAAACCTGGGTGTTTGGCTCAACAGTTCTCTCCTTTCAAACACACATCAGCTTGTGATATCTCTTACCCAGGCTGCAAAACTCACCTTGTTATTGCCAATTCTCCAAATCTTGAGCTATGGAGGCTCCAAAAATCTCTTCAATAAACTGGTTGTCATCTAACATACTGCCGTTCACTTTGTTACTGGTGCCCTTCTCAATCCTCGTCACTGTAACCTGGACTCTTTGGTTATCTGGCCATCACTCCACCATACACTCCACCACCAGTAACCATAATTTCCATTCTAGCAAAGTCATCAGTATGGTCATTCCAAAAGTCTCTGGCCGGTAAGCTGCATTCAGACAGGATCCAACACTGCGGTGAAAACGCAGGTTTCTCCATTCATTTGAGTCAGGGTATTCCCTTTTGGGTGCAGCGGTGCAGGGGTGTCCGCCAAAAAATGCATCACCTGTGGTGAAGAAGTTGTGCCAGATCCAACTTTTGGAAAAACCAACATAGCGCTGCGGCTGCTAATCGACTGATCAAATCAGTCAAACCTCCAGAGTCAGGCTGAAATGTCACTGAGGCTATCCAGGGGGATTTATGGACTAAACTCTACCTGTTGTGTTCCGACTTTGTTCTTTTCATGAACCCAACTTGTCTTGTTAGTTTGTGTCCGATGGTTTGAAAGAGAGCTTTGGTCAAGAGACATAGTGAACGAGAGTGAGCAAGCGATGGCTTCATTAAAGCTGTTTAATCAGTGAAATAAAAAGTTATTTTCTGAGTTTCACAGTGGTTACATTCAACACAAGTAGACACAGCCCCAGCAGTTGTTTAGCAGTTAATTGTTGTGTATATATTGTGATGGTTTAATTATAGTGTATATATTGTGGTGGTCTAATTATAGTGTATACATCGTGGTGTTTTAATTAGTCTAATATTGGTTTCCTGCACTTGCTGTATTTGTCTCATTGTCTTGTATTGACTTGTCTCCTCGTGCTGCTACTTAGCCACGTCATCACTGTGAATGAGAGCTGAATCTCTAATGATCTGGTTGAAAAAAAGTTAAATAAAAAATGTATCTATGGAAGAATTCTTGTTTTATAAGTGTAGATGTTTTATAGAAGAGTTCTACATTGAGGGCTGTGTGTTTAAATATGTTTGAAATTACAAGTGAATCTGCCAGAAGCAGCATTTGTCTTTAGCTTATTCAGTATATGGCCTGAAGATGGGGAAGTAACTGTATATTGCAATAACTCACATCATAATAACCCGTTTGAATTATTAACACTGCAGCTGCTCTATCTGTGGTGGAGGTCGAAGCCCAGGAGAATATCATGCTTGCCTGGTGCTATCATACGTGGTGACATACCCCTCACATCCTGAGAGTCCTCAAAGGAACAGAAAGTGACACACAGTGTATGGAAATAAGCCAATTTGCTGTTGGTTTGCTTAGCAAATGTGATACAACCAATACTGAACATCAGAATGTTTTCACTGTATTTTGGACCTGTGTGTGTGTGTGTGTCAGGGTGTGTCGGGGTGTGTCATGTCATGGGATCATCCCTTTAAAAGGGTATTCCAACAATTCAGGATCCATAATGAAACTCAATGACATCTTTAGTTAGTTTCAGCTCTATTGTGTGACAGCTGGTTTGTGTGATTTAATGAAACGTGTGTCAGTTTGGGACAGCAGTACTTATTGTCTTTATCACCTGACGTGGATGCCCTGTTTAAAACAGGGCTGAAATTCAAGACCATGATTTCATTATTTGGCATATTAAATTAATTTGTGGTAATTTGCATATCTGGGGCCAGGCAGTCAGTTTAGGAAAAAATGCACATTACACAAAGAGATGCGGTTAATACTGCCATTACTTCAACAATTCAGCTGTTTAGGCAGTACTGCAGTACCTGTAGGCAGCTGAAAAGTAACCGTTGCATATAAACTAATCTAATTAATTCTTAAACAAACACTGAATGAACCATTCATTTAGAGGGAGGTACAGAGTGGACATATACCAGAAACACTAGTAGTACATGCAGTGCATTGCTTGTCTGAATATAAGATGTTTGGATGATAGGAGTATGTTTTATAGAGACTATTGGATTATAAATTGTTTGTAGCATTACAGACTAGTGACTTTCTGTATAAGGCTTGATTCCATTGGGCACAATGTGTTCTGTCTGCACCTTGGCTGCCATGGTTGCCATTCTAGATAATGACCCAATGTGACCCAACCAGAAGCCCCACTGTGCATTTCAGAAGCATCTCAGAAGAAGTGAGCCATGCCTGAAGGAGTAAAGGCCTCAGGGTGTCTTTTAAAATAAGTTTAGAAACCCCGGTTCAACCTACAAGAGTTTCTAAACAAATGTTACATTGTGCTTTAATGGGAATATTTCATAACTTAATTTCATATTCAGAGTGATCTAATATTCCAGTGAGTGCAGTGGATTTCTCCTTCATCTGATCCACATTCCTACTTTCAGTTTTAAAATGGCTTCAACTACAAGTTTGTACAAGGCAACCCATACATGATGAAGTCTATGAGATGTGACTGAAAGCTCCACAAAAAGCCTGTAAGTGAACTTTCAAGCTTTTGTTCATGTATGCAGTGTACATGTAGAACACTGACTAATTCCTGAGGACAGCCAACATAATTTGGCACATCATGTTTTGTCCGTTATTAATGTTTAAAACATTAACTGCCTGGTTCCATTATGGACATGATTTCAGCAGTGCGACCGTGTGCTGCAGATCCATTTGACTAATGATTCATAGGTTGAGGAGTCATTTTTGCACTCGTTCAGTCTCTGAAACTGCAGAAAGCATTTTAGCAATAAGGTCATTTGGTTTCATGGTAAGTTAATGGACCGAAGATGATCTCACACTACAGCCATTAGGAAACTCTGCCAAGACTTTGTGTCAGAACATCTCTGTGTCCGACTGTAAGTCATGAGGATGAAGCTCAGGGTCGCTGATACAGAGTGCCTAGTACAGATCATGTAAGTTCAGAGGAAGAAGCATAAGAAGCATAATAATATGGATATATGTAAATGAATATGTGTATGCATACATTAATAAATGCAAAAACAGAAATAGCCTTTTTTTTATTACCGCAATGTTCTGTTATTTATGTTTTTTATTCATTTATTCATATTTAGGTCATTTTTATAGCATTATAAGCAGTATGAATGGTAACACATTATACATACATGTGATGATGAGGCACCCTACAGAGAGGAGGTCCTGAAGTTGGCAGCCTGGTGCTCAGAGAATAACACCAAGAAAACCAAAGAGATAATCTTTGACTTCAGGAAGCACAGCACCGACCCAGCCCCCCTTTACATCAATGGCAAGTGTGTGGAGAGGGTCCACACCTTCAGGTTTCTCGGCGTCCTCATCTCCACCAACATCTCCTGGACAGAGGACATCACGGCAATCATCAAGAAGGCTCAGCAGCGGTTACACTTCCTGAGAGTCCTCAGGAAGTACAACCTAAACTCCAACAATACTGCTGACCTTCTACCGCTCGATTGAGAGCCTGCTGACATACTGTATCACAGCATGGTACGGCAGGTGTACTGTCGCAGACATGGAGAGGCTCCAGAGAGTTGTAAAGGCAGCTCAGAAGATCATTGACTGCTCTCTCCCCTCCCTGATGGACATTTACACCTCCCGCTGCCTCAGCAGAGCCAAAACCATCACCAAAGACAGCTCCCACCCTGGCTTTGACCTACAGGTGCATCAGGACTAAAACAAACCGATTCAAAAACAGCTTCTTCCCAAAAGCAATAACCACCCTGAACTCTCACACACACTGACTCATACATGGACACATGGACTCTCTTCAGTCACTACTAAACACTTACCTACTGTGCAATACCTACAATGTGAAATACTCTATTTTCACTGTGAAATATTCTACAATGTGCAAATACTTGCAATATTCTATCCCATAATGTGCATATGTAACACTGCATATAGGACCATATCTATTGTAAATATACATACACCTCAGGACTGTGCACCTTACTTCCTTTTTCTTTGCCTATGTTTATGTTTATATTGTATATTTTTTATATTTTCTTGCCTATGTTTATATTGTATATTTTTATGTTTATACTGTTATTGGAGCTGGCTTTTAATCTCATTGTACTGTGACAATAAAAGGCATTCTGTTCTATTCTATACTAAACACATAAAGAACATTGATAGTTAGGTAGTATATATGAACACATCAATATGAGTTCTGACACACAAACTTTTTTCAAACTGTGAAATAAACAGTTAATAAACACTTCATAAGGATTATTCGTGTTTGTAAATCATGTTACTCATGCCTACATGAGTTTATGTTATACTGTGTTATCAGTTCTCTGAATTCTCTTCACTTTTTGTATAGGTAAATCTAAATTATGGTGCTACTGCAGCAATGGTGCATATTTTATAGGATAAAATGGTGTTTGGACATGTTTGTGGACAAGCTTCAATACTTTTCCACTTTTTGAAGGTCAGAATCGCTCAGAGGCATCCTGTCAACTTCTGTGGTATGCAAACTGTAGCAAGTCATAGCCCTGTTAGGCCTGCAAATGTTGTTACATGTTTGTTCCTCTTTTTCAACAAAGCTCCTCTCTTCTCTCTTTCATGGGTCGTGCTGTATTCTTGGTAAATGACCAGATTGTGGAAACACACGGCTAGCAGCAGCCCTGTAAAAAGAGCACTGCAAACATTACCCTGTGATTGGGATCATGACACAAGTAACGTAGTGTGTACCGATGGGACTGGGTTGTTTGGCACATTAAACAGCCAACAACTGCAGACTTGAATATTTTGAATGTTTGATCCAGTCAAAACAAATAGGGAGGATTTGTGTTTATTTCTCAGCAAAAGGTCACTTTAATTTCAGTTCTGCTTAAACTGCTAGCTTTGATGTGTCTTTTGGCAGCCATGGTATGTGCCATGCTGCGTTATGATTGGATGACCTACACATATCACATCCAATGGGCCTTATTATAGAGACACGGTTTGTTTATGGTGGAAGCAGGCCAATGTTTATTTGTGAAATGGAACATATGGTGGGAAATGTTTTGTTCTTTTTGACTGTTGCAGCTTCTTAATATGTACGACATCTACATGATTTGTAATGTAATGTTAAGATATTTATATTATATAAGAGCGAATGCAATCACCAGGTGGCACAACAGTGCAGAATTCCCCATGTACAGTATGTTTTTTAAATTGAGTAATACAATGAGGAAAATGCATAAATCTTGCATTAAAAATATTAGCATTATAAACTCATAAAGAACTACAAATCCCTCCGTGATCTTAGATGACACGGTCTTGGGCAAGATGAACATATATATATATATATATATATATATCTGCTGTGATGAAACCGTTCTTTTCAAAGAACCAGAATCACAAGATATGTATATTCATCATAAGACACACACACACACACACACACACACACACACACGAAAGTGATTAATATTAATCAGGTGAAGTTTAATGATCAACAACAGAAATATTAAAGGCACAGTGTCTGAAGTCTAAATATTGATGTTATACATAATAGAAGACAAGGCATCCTTGGGAGGAGATCATATTCCAGCATTAACAACAATTATATCTGATCACACTGAAAGTCTTTCTCTGCCTCCTTTCTTTTTTCCTTTCTCTTAATACACCTTCCATTAGCTACATACACTTTACCCCAGAGAGGCAATTAAATCCATATATAAAGAGAATATAATCACCAACATTTGCCTTTTGTCTTTTTTGGATACTTTTTTCTGTATAATTTGCGGCTCCTGGGAGCTGAGGCCACCTGCTGGATCCTCCACACACACTAATATGATTTGGCAAACTGAGATTTGTGAGCTGTTACAGACATATGAATAATACATGATTAAATAAATGTTTTCTTCCAGCTTGACACCAATTAAGTTTTTTTTTCTTCTGTTGCTAATTAAATACTTCACAGATATATTTTCAGTTAATTACATTTAATTACAGAAAAAAAAACCATCCAATTTAACTGAGCTTGTCCTTGTCAAATGCTGTATATACACTTTGTGTTGTACTGTGCTTTGTTAATGTCTATCACTTGTGATTCCATTGTATTTGCAGACAAGCAGCTCCAAATGTGCAGTGACAAAACATAAAGCAAGTGAAGACACGATGCAGTTAAATATTGAGATGCAGATGCAGATGTGATGCATTAAGGACACTCGCTGCCAGATCTGAAGGTGCAATCTGTGTCTGTGGAGGGGCGATGCAGTCCACAGGCCTTACACCTGCTAATCAGTAAATCAGAAAAAAGATATATGGGTAATAATACGAGGCCCATACCTTTCTGTCCGCCTGTGGACACACTTTAGCGGGCTCTTGGGATTTGGGGATCATAGATTTGGCATTTGGTCTTGGGCAACACTTACTTTTGACCAGAAATGTGACATCTAGAGAGGGCAGCTTCATCCTCTCTGACTGTATGGCTGGTCAATGGTCAACATATTCGGCAAATTTCACCATCAGCTTTTAGTTTTATCTGTTTAAATTAGAGCAGCAGACTTCTGGATGGTTTGGGAACGAACTGCTCCTTAATGAGACATGATTAGAGTACACACAGTGTAGTTCCTGTTGAATCGATACCCAGGTCAATGATTGGACAATGTTTTTGAGTGCCAAAATATGCCTGGAGGGAACACTTTAAGGTATGAAAGGCTGATGTTATGTATTTCTCTACAATAATATTCATGACTAAATGTGCAACAAATAAAGCTGATGTTAGTGAAAAAAATACACTGTACTATTTAAACTGTTTGAAATCAGTCAGTTTGGTTGAGTTGAGGCACAATCCCACTTGGCAATGCCATCCATCACATGATGCACACTAGCTCAAAAATAATTTTTGTCATAAGATTACATGATGAAAGAAGCAGATTTTGAGCGTCTCAATGATTGTCCACAAACCAGTGGGTGAGGACTCAGTAGTTTTACACTTGGTGGAGACCAAAAGCAAAGCTAAAAGGCCAACAACGGACTCGTCAGGTGATCCCGAATGCAATTTCAAATGAACAAACAATAGGAAAACATTTCTATAAGGGATATATGTGTCAGTGTATTGTGGACTTCCTCTTACCCCCCGGTGGAAAAAGAATCAATTAATACAGCTTTAAGCAACCAAAGACACAGCAGGGACCAAATATTCTGTCAAGAGAATTAATGCTCAGCCGAGTCTTAATGAGGAGACACAACCAAAGGCAACCAGATTATCTGCACAGCTGCATCGACCCGTTCTGATGTTGAGGAACTGTTGGAGACCAAACCACAAGAACCTCAGCCTTAAGGTGACGCTGTATGTGTGCTTGTGTCCTCATAATTTACTTATAAAAGACTTCTCATGTATCTGGAAACCTCTAATTTTATACTTAATATACTCTTTTGTCATTTTTGAATCATTCTTCCATCCCCTCCTTGATCTCTCTCACTTGCTCTGTCTCTCTCAACATTGACACTGCAGGGGATCAGTAAGAGCCAGTGTACACACGAACAGTGGGAGGTATCTCCCATCTTGGCAGACAGACGTAAAGACAGACACAGTTTGGCAAGTTTGTTAAGATCCCTCCTTCAAAGGACACCGTTAAGGAGAAAAATGTCTCTTTTCTCCAAGAGCAAGTCAAAACTCAGAGGAAGTCGACAAGCAGGAGTGTTATTGTCTCTGTCAAGTCCCCTGGTTATGTTCATCTTTGTTTTTCCCTTTTCAGTTCATTGCTTCCTTTTTTATTTTGTTTTATAGCTGCTGGATGCACATTCAAGTCCCTGTCCTAATGATATGGGTTGTTAAATACCCAATAGCTGAGTATGAGGTATCAATTTTTAGCTGGCAAAAAACTGAAATTAGACTTTAAATACCGGCATGAATGCATTTATCTAGCAAATAATGAGATTTCTTGTCACGACTGCTACTCAGACCATGAAAGCAGTTTTATAAAGCCATTCTGACAAGTCTGACAAAAGAACTTTGATGATGTCATCAGGGTTATCTAAGCTCAGGATTGGAGAATAGAAATGCAAGTAAGGCCATGAAGTCTAAATGTGGGCTTCAGACTTCAAGTTCCTAATAAAAATAATGAGTTATGGGATTTTAGGATCCGGGATTTGGGGTGATCCCACCCTCTAGGGACCACTGACAGTATGTAATTATTGGACAGAGCTTCAGTGTCTGTCAAATATCTTAAACCTGCATTCTTTCTAATCTTTCTAAAGGGGCAGTTATTGCATCACTCTTTAGGTTAATTGTACAGTTTATCAGTTATTCTCTTCTGTTATTGTTATAAATAGAATATAATATGGAATATTCATAAAATATGTCAC
Source organism: Protonibea diacanthus (assembly GCA_028641955.1). NCBI lineage: Eukaryota > Metazoa > Chordata > Actinopteri > Sciaenidae > Protonibea > Protonibea diacanthus. Next base: position 4,669,833 of record CM053988.1, on the reverse strand, counting down.
TTTGTCTGTTTACTCAAGGATAAAAAAGGGGCCTCTAGAGGAAAAAGGTTGGAAACCAATGGTTTATGTCATCCAATATCAACTCTGCAGGGTTCCTAATACAAAACTAAACTAGTTCAGTCTCAGATCTTCAGATATGCATGAAGTGACGTTAAATAAGATCTGAAGCCAGATGGGTTTAAAACTGGAAAGTAATGGAGTGCAAAAGTGTTTTCTGCTGTTAAACTTTGAATCTGTGTTGAAGAGATGACAATTTTGGGACTTCAAATGTGCATTCATCCCCCAAGAAAAAGGCTTTGGTCTCTGAGAAGCGATATTACAAAACCAAAACCAGCCAGCTCAACAAAATAATCAGTGATTCAATGACTCTCAGTAAACGTCTCAGTGAATATCCCTTTGTCTACTACAGGGAGCTATCCTGGTGTTTACAGTCTGTCACCTCTATTTATCTACCTGTGTTTGGGGGATAACCATGCTCTTATGTTTGTAACTACACTTCCCATCATTTGAGCCTGATATGAAAATGAAAAGTTACTCTCAAAAATCTCATAAACAGCGAATGAACAGTTTTTTTTTTTTTTTAATCAAACTGACTTCTACAGTTCATAATTCAATTTTATGCTTTAGTGTGCCAATGACAGATTTCCATTTTAATGTCCAATTAAATGTCATTAAATTCTGGCTGTGTTGGTCTCTTAATCATTTTAACAGAATTTTTGAGTTGATTTCTTTTTTGTCTTTTTGTTTTAGTATTCAGTGTGAGATGAAGCCAAGGACCTACTCTGCTCCTGAAAACTGTTTTAACACACATGCATGCTGTAGCACCATCTCACATTCACAATGCCTAATATTTTTATAATGTGACAGCTACAACACATTTCATCTGATCTGTGTTGGGGCATCTCACCATCATTGACAGAAAGAGAGATAATGATCATCAGTTATTTCATAATACAAGGATTACAAAGTGCTTTATAGAGCAGAAGGCCCAACAGAAGGCCAAACAAAGACAACAGGAAAAAAAATCAAATAATCTAAAAGCTTAGAAGTAACAGAACAGCAGAACAGTAATGAAAGAAGTAATGCATATATAAATATATATGAGATGCAGGAAAAACTGACAACAAATAGTCAGGTCTTGCTTTAAGGGTAAAAGGATAGAGATGATAAAAAATGATGATGACATCACAAAAAGGCAAGACTGTTTGACCTTAAATGTCCCATCTGAGGGTCTAAGTTTGCAAACTGGCTCGTATGGGGTTAACATACTGACAATATACTGTAATTAGGGGTCAGACTCAATTGGGCTTTAAAAGTGATCAGTAAAAGTGTAAAATCAATAGCAAAAAATTCAGTTCTGAAAACATAAAAGTGTGAAATTTTTTCCAAAGTTTGAGTGTGGGAGTAAGGGTTTGATTTTGGCAATGGTTCATAACTGGACAACTTTATTAATATGTGGTTGGAGGCTGAGGTCTGAATTGAACAAACCACCTACATTTCTGGCAAAGGGCTTTGTGCTAGTGAACAGTGGACCAATGGTATTTTCTGTACAGAAGGAGGAATACGGGGGAGTTAAAGGTTAAATCTCTATTTTAAAATCATCGAGTTTGAGGAAGTTTTGAGGCATCCAAAATTTTATGTTGTCCAGACAGTCAAACACAGCATCTAAGCTTCTAGGGTCATCAGGTCTCAGCGGGAGGTATATCTGTGTGTTGTCTGTGTAGCAGTGGAAAGATACATTGTGATGATGGATAATCTGACCTAGAGGGAGCATATAGATAGAAAATAAAATCGGACCCAAAATTGAACCTTGTGGTACACCACAGGCGACCACAGCCATAAAAACGTTTGAAAAAACTGTCAGGAGAAGAGTTAAAAACATGGTGACGGACAGTATGATAAAGATATGAGGGACAGAATTATACTTGATTACTTGGTTATGATGTCAAGGCTGAGACTGTGATGAAAAAACAGACTGAGGATGTGGTACTTGGCATGTATGGGCTCTCGTACAGCCTGAGTGATGTTAAAAGAGTCCAAGGTGATCATAAAGTAGGTAATTAAAGTCAGAGAAGGACAGCATACATGTATTTAATCACCTAAAATAAGGATTTTGTCATACTTTGCTTTAAAACTAGAAACAAACTCAGCTAACACTGATAAAAAACATTATTTTGAGGTGGTCTCTATTGTAATAAAATGAGTAATCTGTTAAAAGTGATCTAATCATTGGATAAAAATGTTTTGTTATTCATGGATCTGGATTCAAATTAGGGGCAGGTGGAGGCAAGGAAATCATGAGCTGCTATGGTTTCGCAGCTGAGGGGTGTGCTGGTGACTGTTTTACTGTGGATCTGTGATGGGAAATAACTGATGGAATGCTAAGCAGGTGAATCAGTGATCACTGATTGTGTGGGTTGAGTGTGGAGACAAGAACATCAGGTAGGGGGAGGTGTTGTGTGAATCAAAATGTTGTGTTGTGTAGAAGAGGTGTGTGTGTTTCTGCATATTGTAAATTTGCCAACATTCAGCTTCCCTGTTTTTGTTTAGAATTCTGAGTCTCATTTAAACAGTTTATTTATAACACAAACGTAATTTAGAGTACGGGGGGTTAAGATGATCTTCTTATCTCCTGGTAAGAAGTGGGGAGAGGGGGGTCACTGCATTAGTCATAAGCAAAAAGAAACACTATTTTTTTTTCTTAAATTTTATTAATAAAAAAAAACTCAGAAAAAGAAATGATCATAAATGAATAAAATAAAGACAAATAAGAAAAATAAGAATAGATCATTGCTGTTTCTCCACCTTTTTTAGACTCTTATTGACCAATGAGAAGATGTTTTGTTCATGTATGTAGGATAGATAGAAGCCTTGGATATTTTTAGATTTTTTTGTAAGCTAGTTTCTGAGAAAAAACTGTTTTTTCTATTACATACTCGGTTTTCATCAGAAGAATAAAAATCTTCATCAAATAGAAGAATAAAAATAAAATGAATGAATTGTCAAAAAGCCTGCACTTCAGCAGGATTGGGCTTATTGACAACAGTTCCATCTGGATTTTGGACTCCACATATGACTGAAGGCCCCTGAAGTATTCCAGGAGGTATTCAGTTCTTTGCCATTTGTTATTAAAGTCATAACAGCTCTACCACTGCACTGGATGACTCATTCTTTTGTTAATTTCTCCGAAATAACTTCTCAACTACATGGATTGACGAGGTTACAGGAAGTACAGTGTGTTAACTTCATCTCTTTTATGTGTTTGGAGCAAACTATCAGATTGTGGCTGTTACCTGTTACCTGATAAAACAGATTCAAAACCAGCCTTCTCATTTGCATTTTCTTTAGAAACAGTTAGTGTCTCTCCATTGATCAGTTTTCCTCTTTTCCTCCTGCTCCATCTCCATTCTTCCCTCTCAATCTGTGATCCAGTGTAATGTGGATGGAAGAGGAGGATCCAGTTGAACGACTGGATCAGAAAGGCCAGATGGGAAGGAGAGTACAAGAGCTCTCTGGGTATATGAATGAGCGCTGGGGATTTGCTCCTTTGTAAAAATTCAAATGTTGTTCCCTCAGCTCAACGTCGATGCACACTCTCACACAGATGGACGAGGCTCTGTAAACGCACACTTAATCTGGGAAACACACACGCACACACACAAACACACGCTTGTTGTGGATGGTGCTGAAGCCCTTTGCATTGTTGTTTTTATGCCAACATGAGAAGCAGCTATCCGTCAAAGCTGCTAGCTAGACCTGCGGTGCTTCAGAGGATGCTTGATGGTGCAAAGAGTGAGAGAGCGCAGCAGTAACAAAGGGCAGAGACAGACTGACGAGAGGAGCTTGTTTGGGTGAATTAGTCACAATTTCTTTGGCAGAGATAAAACAGCACAAAGTCTGTGCCTCCATCATGTCATGGACATAGTTAATTGCTCACCAATTAACTGATTGTTAAAAGAGCAAGTGAGAGATGAGTGGAAGGAGAGAAATTAGTGAGAATTTGTTTGTGAATGTTTTGTCTTCAGGGGATTCACACGCCTGTTGGGATACAGGTCTTCACGCATAAAAAGGCAGCAGAAGTCCCTTCAACACCTATCCTACCTGAGGCTCATGTTCTTTTTTTAGCTAAAAAACAGTGAGCATGTAGAAATCACTAGATGGCATCACAGGCAGGGTTTTTAGCTTGGCTGTAGTTCCTCTTTAAAAGGAGCACATGGGTTTAACTTGATTTTCACCTGCATTTTATGTCCCCGTGCTTCTGAAAATTGTTCTTATATTACCTCTGCATGAGTTAAACAAGACTCTACAACCATACTAGCAGCTCTGTGAGGCTTTAAGAATGACAGTGTCAGCATGATAATGTTTACCATGTACATGTCCATCCTATTTTAGCATGTTAGTATGCTCCATTTAGCACAAACACACATTCATCTTGCAGGTATTTGACCAAAATATGGTGCACATCTTGACCTGATTATGATGATTGTGGGTGGAAGTTTAAACTCCCCATGAAGTCTTTCATGACATCTCATCACCTATACTCCAGTATCTGTCTGTCTGTGAGGTATTTTCAGGATTCGTCATATTTTAGTTTGTCATTTCCTGGTAAATGATAAAAAAAACTGTTGATGACTCATCGTGTATTTGGGGGCGTGTACAAATTTTACATCCGATGAAACGCTTTCTCTCTTCTGACGCCGCCGGAGTGGAGTGATCCCTGTTTGATACTATGTCCAGACCTCACTGATTACTGTACAAAAGCACAACTTTATAACGTTATTGGTCAAACTGGATCAGACTTTATAGAGAATATATTTGCCGCTTTTCTCTCTGATGTCCTCTAACTGCTCATCTTCAATTCTCTGTGATTTACCGTTTCCTGATGGACAGATAGCTTTAGCCTAGGCACTTGCTAACATACTGTAGCTAACGCCTTGTTGACTGCCACTGCAAAGTAATTGGCTAACTGTTGTTAGGTCAGGAGGAGGTTGTGTAGCTAACCAAACTGAATCAAACACAACATTGCCAGGAGCCTAAGTAGTTTTTTGAGTTCATGCCACATCAGTGAGTGCGTTTTTGTTTATTTAAAAAAGATGTAGGCTACTTATTTGTTATATATTTCATACTATGGTTTATAAGAGGGTGATTTTAATACACAGAGCATGTGCATGTGCATGTGAATGCATGAATGGGCCAGATCTGACCTGCGCCAATCCTTCACAAACTCCTGTGCTTTGATTATGAAACATAAATGCCCTCTTGCTCAACACTGATCTTGTGTAGAGACTAGAATTTTGTATTAACTGTGAAGCTCTGAGGCACTCTATTGAACACATACCTGGGAACAGGGTTAGGTCAAGTTTTCTGTAACCGTACATCCATACACTCTGTATCCCCACACTTGTGGAATTAGATCTATCAGGACTCGGGAAGCTGCTTCAAGCGTGTTTTGACGGTTAAGCACAAAGTAATTCAGCTAATTGAGGGTGTCTCCTTTTCTTTTTTGCTTTGAGACAGGTAAATACATTCATTTCACCAAACTCCATCCTGTTTCCTCTGCTTCTCCTGGAGAGCTGGACTGTAACAATGAACATGACTTATCTTTTTTAATCTTGTGGTCTTTAAAAAAAAAAAAAAGCTTCAAAGGGGGTGCAAGTTCTATGGTCGATAGACATACACAAAAGATGTGAAGTTTTAAAACTAGGTTCTGGAACAAAAACTTATCCCATTTCTCAAACTTATCCCATTTCTGCACCTGAAATACTCTGCCCACTACCTCACACTCACACCCTCCTCCAGCCCCTTGTTCTTTTCTTTTTTCTTTTCACCTTCTTTCTTTTTTGTTCTACCACTGGGGCTCTGATCCCATAGAGCAACAAACAGACAGCTCCCATACCCAGAGTCTCAACTTCCTGCTGCTTCTGGGATGGATACCAGTCCTTCTCTGAACTCCTCGATCCATCCATCTACGACCCCTTTATCTCTCGACCCTCATCCTTTCATCCCTCCCAGCACATAATCTCGGTTCACCTTCATCCACAATAAACCATTCTAAATCTATACAACTGGTGTTGTCTGTGGTCTGTGGTGTTAGTTAACGCATGGTTGTTCACAAGTTTTAATTGCCATAAAGTCCAAGATGGGAGGTGAGAGATGTTATTTTAATGCATTAAGACCAAATAAATGGACAGACCATTACTACTCAACTACATCTCAAGTAGTATGTATATACTACTGTGCATTGATGTTTTGTTTATGTTTAGCACTGCAAGAAAAAAAAAGAAATGAACTTGAATTTGCATGCAATATGAACTTAAATCTAGCCCTCCTCCTTTCCTACAGAGACGACACGTCTGTCCTCCATACTGCGTGAAAAGTGAGATTTTCATCAGCGAGCGCCACTGTAAAGTGCAGTTTAATGAGTGTTCACAGGTATCTGTGGGTGGTACAGGTGCAGTCGCTGTTTGAGGTGAATAAACACAGACACAAATAAAGTACAAATAAAGTGAAGTGAAAATCCACTTGAGAACTGTTAGCAGCAGAGGATCTTTGTGTGTGTGTGTCTTGCTTGTATCTCTGATTTGGATGCTGATTCAACAGCCGTAATAAAATGTAGCCTCATGATGGGACACAAAATTGCAGCGAAAACATTCTGAATGACACACAATGTAAAAGATAATAAAAGTTGACAGTTAATGTAAGACTCACTCAGCCAAAGTCCAAGACACAGTGACATCATGTCATTTAAATGTAAGATAACCAGCATCACATGCCAGATGCATCATACATACAAACACCTCAGTAGTCACGTGCACTCATCCTGGAGTCATTCTGGGTTGACACCATAGACTGTAGACGTAGCCTCCTTGACTTCACCCACAGGTTTCTGAAGAGCTGTTGTGAAGCTCAGAGTGTGGTGGCTCTGGCTGCTGCCATCTTGGTAGACCTGCCTCAGCCATCTCTCAGCAGCCTCAGGTGGTCGTTCTAGGTACTGCACTTTTTTGGGACAGAAGTTGCCGCTTGATCAATGTTGGACAACAATCAGTGAGGCTGTTTTCATCCATGTCATGTGACATGTATCCCATTGGTAAGCTAAAAAGGTACAACCAAACCTTATTTCCCATGGTTAGCTTTAACACACGCAAGTATTTCCGATGAACATATTATGGGTGGGAGAAAAAAATCAATTCACATAAGTATCAGTTTTAAGTTCATTTTATTATGCAGGCTCCTATTTGTGTTGTTTAAAGATAAATGTAGCAGTTTACATCAGAAAGTTTATAGCTTCCCTATACTATTATTTTTATATGCAGTCCAGGCTTTTGTATAGAGAATATAAGTTCAAATGTAGCAGTTCAGTGTCGAGTAGTATTGCTAAGATCTACTTTACCGTACAGGATGGGGACCATTTGTTTTCCCCATTTCTGTGTTTGTGAAGAAAGCCAAGTCTGAGTTCAAGCTTCTCTTTTCAGTCAATTAATGTGACAAATAATATTTTGCGATTCTTAAAAGATGAATCACTGAAGCTGCACTGATCGATATTTGGATGGATATTACAGTGGATCAAATGGCTACATATAATATAAAATATGTTTTTTATGATGACAGAAAAGAATCTCACCTGACTCTGCAGTTCCTCTCAGCCCTTTATGGCTTGTTCTGGATTGCCATCCACCTTTTGTCCACTGGGGTTCAAAAATCACCTGCCTGGTTTGACTGTTATTTAAAGCATGTAGTATAAGTTGTCACTCTGTCTGTATTACACCTTTAGTCTTACTTCAGTCTGACCCATTACCACAAATTTGTCCCTTCATTTTGGAATTTAGGGCCAGTTTTGAGTTAATATATTGTCACTTCCAGCAGGAGAAGGCAGCTGTTTTCAGTCAATAAGCTCTGATAAAGCCACTGAACACGACCTGCTTGATGCTAAATCACAGGCAGACACGGTTATAGCTCGTGAACATTTAGCAGCTAAACATGTGATCAGTTTGTGAAGACTGAAATACACGGAAAAATGAATATTGAATTCACATTCATGAGGTGGTCAGAAAAAATCAAATTAAAACTGACGCTGTTCTCGGTTTGCTGAATGTAGCAGATGATTGCTAACATGATCACCAGATTGAATTTCAAAGCTGATATTATGTTTGCGTGGTGTTAACTCCAGGTCCTTTTTTATTTACATTGTGAAAAGGACACACACCAGTCACAGTGAAAAGACTTCTATTTAACCTGCTGCTCACAACTCCACTGTACATACACAGCTGTGAGCCAAAGACATTCACTCTGCTGAGTCAAAAGTCTGAAAGTGGGCCTTCAGTGTGGGCAACAGGAACAAGAACAAGGCCTTGTCTCCAGTGTCTGGAGTTCAAACGCTGCCTATAAGCAATTACCCCGTCTGATTTCAGCAGCAGACAGTGTTTCAGACACACACTGTCTTTGAGGCTTCAGCAGATTGAATTATACAGGCCTCTAAGGGAGCGCCGCCATGCCACTGCTTATCTTTTAGCCACACAAACACGCCACACTGTGAGGACTCCTTAATCACTCCAATAAGTCGGAGCCTTAAAATAGTTTCTGTCCTATGTGGGCGTGCTGTGGGACACTGTCAATGTTGGTTTGAGGTAAACCACATAAACTTGATGTGGCTGTCCAGTGGATGGCAGTGTAAAAGAAGTGCGATGGTAATGGTAGTGTTTGGTAACCAGATCTTTTCTCTGGTGAAAACAGTGTGAGTACTTGGACTTAAGTCCAACGGAAAAGGATTTACCTCCAATGCCGGTGGTTGTGTTGTGTTTTGGCTCAGTCTCCATGATCCAATGCCATTTTTGCCAGTGTCACAATGTCTAACGGATACTTGCATTAGCATGGGAAGATGGAGGTTGCCAGGGCTGCAGTCTGCTGTAGTAGTGGTACTCCCAAGTGGCGTTGGTATAAGTTGCAGCAGTTTTTAGTACAGCTTGTCTTGTCTTTAGTTCTTGATTTCAGATATGTTAAATGATTTGGCCATTGTAATTTCTCACTATTCAAGCACTGGACTGGATTTAAAGAATAATTCCGACCTCAGAGTTCAGAAGCCTCAACCTTTTATGAATGACAGCAAGCTTAAATAGTTTTTTTTTTTTTGTCTGGAGGTTTGATGGTGCCAAAGCTTCAAATGTACATGGACCACTAGGGTATCTTATTATGCAATGATTATAATTTTGTATAAATCATGATAATAAAGTTTGCATTTGCAATACTGTAGGCCTTCGGCTTCATGCTTTGTGTGTAGCTGTGAAAAGACAATCCCTCGTGCATGGAAGCTTTGAGCAAAGTATCTCACTCCTACATGGCAACACTATCTTCATGCATTTGGTCTATTTTTGTCAGACAGGCCTGGGGAAGTGAAACAACACTTTCATTTTCATTCTCATTTTCCTGTATTTCAAACATTAATGACCATTAATTTATCAGGCTATTACAATGCATTGGTTACACTCCCATGACCCATCTAGATGCTGACGGTTGGCTCAAAGACTGACATATTTCTAATAATAAGTTACCTGATCTGGGTTATGCATCAAAATGTCCCCACCCAATCTGATACTTTGTCAGCTTGCAGAACTCCAGAAATTGCTCCATCACTGCTCGGATTGAGCAGGCATCTATATGTCAGTGGTGAGACTAACCTACACACATGCATCACACTAAGACATGTTGACTCGGTGAAGCCCTGGCCTACTCATGACCAGAATTAGAAAAAGTTTTATGTTTTTGTGAAAAAAAAAAAAAAAAGCCCCGAGCAGTCTTGGCTAGTTCTGTGCAGAATTGTGAGAGTGCTTCAGCAGAACCCTGACTGTATTGCTGCCAATGGCTAAGACGGACACAAAAAAACACAGTCTGACTACCAATGTGGTTTCAGCTTTGGTGAGGTGAAGTGCACTGTCGTCTATTGTAAAATTAATGTCTTATTTTGGTGGGTCATGAAACATTTACTGCATTCAGAATTCATTCAACATTAATTCAGCCTTCTTGCCTGTTTGTGCTTTTCCACAGACTTTCTCACTCTACATCAACCTAAACTTGCTCTTTAACTTCATCAACTTTGGATTACATTTCCCGGGAGCAACTACAGTGCTATGAAACCACATCCACCCCCCTATAAGCACAAACACAATGCTTTTACTCCATTTATTTTGCACATAACTCAACCTGTTTTATGTTTCTAGTGTGCTGGGACATTTCTGTGTTCCGTCTCTGTGTTATTGGTATATTTATATACCACACTGATACTTTGGACACAGTCAACAGTGTTTGTCAGTTAAATGAACAAGTAAATAATTAAATTAATAGAAACTAACAATTCTCTCTTCCTCTATGGCACCCCTCCTCGCTGGGGACACATGCTCTGACGACACTGCGGGTTCCTCACCAGGGTGTTCCATGTCCTCTGAATTTTTGGATTATCATTGTTTCCTACGTTGCTGTGCTTGTCGTCAGCGCATGACTAACATTTCAGCATCAGTTTCAATGTCAAAACTGTGTCATACCTCTGCCGGTGCCTCGTGAATCACCTTAGTCATGTTGTCATAGGTCCCAAAGAAACTTCTGGAGAAAGAAAGTGTAATTTGAGGCAATGGACTCTTTTAGAATAAATGTCACTGTCTTGGCTGATGGCCAGTTGGGCTTGTTTTGCTTCAAGTAGATGGCACAGTGTGTCCTGTTAGCTAACTTTTCAAAAGTCTTTATTTCAAAGTTAACAAATAGTTGCAAAGCTTTCAAAGAGGTGATGGGGGTTCGAGATAGCGTGTTTCGATTGAAACAGGTGAGTAGTTGGAAGATAAGAGTCTGTGAGACAATGGGGAAGTTAAATATGGGAATGGATACTCACAGTTGGAGCTCTCTGCTTTGGCTAAATGGCTGCTCTATTTATGTTAATAGGATAATGTTATTATTTAAGCAATTTGGTCCTCCCACAGTATAATTTCATCTTGGGTGCTCACATTTCTGAGCACTTACATATTAAGGTTCATTTCAACAGCACTTCACAGAGAAACAAGTAATTAAAAAAAAAAAAAGAAAAAAAAGATGGAATAACAAACATAACTCCTATTTTGAGCTGTATTTTGGGGAGGTTGAGACATTGAGTCCATAGACAGATGACTGGAAAAATGCTGGAATGATAATAAGCTTCAAGAGTTTGGAAGTGTTAGTAGCATATTCAAGTTGAAAATACATTGTTACATTGTGTATTACATAAAACAGCTGTGTATTCTTCACATTGAGGAGCCATTTCTGATACGACTTGATGCGCTTCTGGTGGAATCACAGTCATTGTCTAGAATGACCTTGATCAGCGCTGGTGGCCGTGGTGCAGTCATGCTTGGTAGGGTTAAGCCATAATACTCCCCTGGTGCTTTAAGCTCGCAGCCCGGGCAGCTAACAAACTAAACTAACAGCAGCTACAGGTCACAGCACTTTACTGTCCATCAGGAAACTCTGACATTCGACATGATTCATTTTCACCAATATCACTGAAATAGTTGGTGGGGTGTAACTTAGTGCTGTAGAGTGTTACGTACTTCTCCCGACCTGGAGCACAACATTAAGTTAATATGAGAATAGGCTTGTGGGGTGATGGGGTGCAGAGTGGGAATGACACAGACACCATTCACGTGATTACAAGTGAGTGTAGTATCAAAATGACTACATTACAAAAGATTACATTTTATGGTAGAAAAGTTACACAGTGTTGCTTTAAACAAGACTGCCATATAGCAAACACTTTCTGCACATTACTCACGGCTTCATTCCACTTAGGTCTGCGAAGGCCTTGGTATTGTTCATATTGACTCTCCAGAGGGGAGCCATCTTTGCAAACACTATCGATCACTGCTGTGTGTTTCCTGCTGCGCTTTTCTCCGTTTCGTGCCGTAACAATTCAAGATGGCTGTCTCTGGATTTCATGATTACTGTTGGACAGCTCAGAGGTAACCAGACATAGATGCTTGAAACATGACAAAGTTAGAGATAACTGGGATTTACATTGAGTACTCCTCTAATTCTGGTCCCCATCTCTAATGGTCTGAAAAGGACCATTTGTAGGAGTGCAGGTTCTAATCAAACCTTCTGAAGACAAAAAAAAAACAAAACAAAAACAAACAAACAAAAAAACACTTCAACCAGTGACACTTAATTGCATATTTCTGTATATTGTATTTTTTGAGTGTGGTGTAAGCATGCAAATGTAACTTTTTCTTTCTTAACTTTTTCTATCTTCTTTCTTACAGACGATATATACAATTTACACTATTCACCCATAAAAAATACCAACTACAACTTCATGATCATAAAAGGCTTTACATTGACTCTGAAAGTGTCAAGATCTGCTAACTTCATGGTTCTTCAGTTTCACTGACTATAATAACTGAAGTAAGGGAGGTCTAATATCCACTGTAAAGGTAAAAGGATTGAACACAGCGGACTGAGTGATAGATGGTGGTTGTAAATGTAGAATTACTGCACATGAAATGATGGAATGTCTTCAGCATCATGAGCACGCCTTTGACATCCAGGATCACACTTACAAATATATTTTATCACCAAAGGGGACACTGATAATTCTGTGTTCTGCGCACACACGTAAAACAGGCCACTTGATAGAAGCAGTAAAAATCCAATCTGAAAAGTGAGTCAGGATATGATGTTACAGTTTATCTTGATTATTCATGCCTGAGGTCACTTTTAAGGCATTTCAAGTTTTTGAAATATCAGTGCGGTGTGGGAGAACACAAAAAAAAAAAAAACAGCATGAGGTAAAGAACTGAATGTGAATGAGATGTGAACGGAAGTTTTACAGAAATTATGTTCCAATATTTTTAAGTTATGATTTTATTTGGAGAGGGAGTAAAAATCAACTTTGATTATAATGTGGAGAGCCTAAAAAGTACATGTTGCTCCTTGATTCCTTCCTTTCTGACCAGCATCTACCAACCTCTTACACCCTTAAAGTTCAAGTTACTGACCCGATATCAGGGTGTGACCTTTGGGTCTTTCTTGTGCGTTGGGTTGGGTGGGTTTTGATTGGGCAGAAATAATAAAGCAATATCACACAAGACGTGCTGTTATACTGAATATTAGCACTGCTGTGATTTTGCTGTGGGCATGAGGCCACAGGCAAAGCAAAGTTGGGGAACTGCTTAGCTCCTAAAATATGGTCATACATATGACACACGTTTGATTCGGCATGTACCCAATCAACCAAGCAGTTACTATTTTGTGAGAAATCTTAAGTTTTCCTCATTCCTGCAGTCGTCTCCCACTAAAATAACACTGGTAGTGAGTTCTTCAGTCACTGAGCCGACAAAATCCAATTTTTAAAGTATCATATTTCTTAAAGGGAGTTTGGTGTCATATTTTCCCCCGGACAGCACTTGGTTGTTTTGTCAGCCTTTTGCAGCCTATTTGCTGCATTTACGTTGTCAGTGTCAAATATGAGTGATAGATTTCAAGGCAGGCACTTAAAATGTCAAATATGTAGTCCATAGATGATATTCAGAACTTTCAGATGTTTCTGGTCTTACTGCCAGACTATCCTGTTTAACCAGCCTAAGGGTGAAATGTTTGCAGTCTCTCCACTAGACCACATTTTTAACATTCCTTTAAGTTAATTAAAGCAAATTAAAACAGTAAATTAAAACAAATAAAATAAAATAACAGGATTTAATGCTATCTTTTTAGACCTTCCAAACTGAGCCCAGTTTTTCCCTCATTTTATTGTACTCATGCGCATAATCAGTGCATAGCAGCCAACCTCCATATCACCAACCTCCATATCACTCTGTCTGTCTTTGGGTTTAGAACCAACATTTGTGAACCTGGATAATGACCAGTATTGTGAAGCATGAAGGAGGAAGGTGACACTGAACATCCCACCCAGTCTCCCCAGTCTTTTACTGAAGATTTTCCACTTGTTTGTACCGTTTGATTCTTCCCTGAAGACTCCTGGCAAACTATCTTTACCTCAGCATCATCTGTAAATTATTTCTTCATTTCCTAAATCCTGTCATCATTAGGGTAAAATCAAAAATCTCATTATCTCTGTTGGATATTTGTTAGAATGTGTTGTCACAGTGCAGAGCAGCAACAGCAAATATTAAACCTGTATCGACTGATACGAAGCGTCAGACTTTGGTGACGGCGGTGACTGATTTTAAAAAGAGACGAAAGGTTAGTAGAAATATGTCTAGAACTTTAATATGTAATGAAATCTTGCTGAAGGGATCAGGTGAACTATTCAGGGAAGGAGAGAGACAGATGGAGAGCAGCAGCATCTGAGAGTATGAGAGAGGAAAACAGATTTAAAGCTGCTCAACATTCTTGTCGCATTCAGAGCTCACTTTTCATGTAACACAATCAAAGTACATTCACCTTCATTGTGTGTGTTTAGAGGCGGTGTGGGGAAATAACATTTGGAGATAACAAATGATACAATCATCATAGACACTAAACATGTTAATACCACTTACAGTAGCACTGGTTCCATAAGTTTCTGTCATGGCCCACACATTTGGCTGTGATTAAAACTCACACATCTTGTGAACAATCCTTCAATAGCAAGCGATGCTGGTCATCAGGTGTGTGGGTGGATGCTGCGGGGTGAAACAAGAGGACAATTTGGAATATGGTGAAACAGTTGTCTCGAGTGAAGCAGCGAGTTACAACAGTGAAGTCAGCAAAAATAATAAGTTCATCACTGGGCAACATCAGTCGACTTTTTTATTTACAGAAAATGTATTATAGTACGGGAACCAATGACAAATATCCTGCGGTTGGTGATTTGATTCAGGCGTCGACTGTATAAAACATATTCATAGTCTCTGTGATGTCACCCACAGGTTTCTGAAGACCTGTTATGAAGCTCAGTGTGATGGCTCTAGCTGCTGTCATCTTGGCAGCCCTGCTTCTGCCACCTCCCAGCTAATGTAAAAATGGTCAAAGACATGGACTGTGTCGAGCTGAGGCGCGCTGAATGACACACGGTTCATCAAACAAGCCACTTGTAACACCTACCTAATCAAAGCATCTACGCTGTTAATTTAGCGTAACTTTAAGCCTTAAGTATTAAGCACTGGATCATGCCATCTGTCTACAGACTTTCAAAGCCAGATCAGCTATTGTGCCCCATGGACAGTAGGGGCAGATAATATGTACGTTAAAATGACATATTGTCACAGGCATGTTTAAAGTCATGGGCAAACTCATGGATGCTCTCTTTCTGTCTTTGTAGGGGGTTTCAAGGTGTGTGGTTCCGACTCCCAAGGCCAAGCAGCCGTCCCACTCCCATTTCATCCCCCAAAACCACCAAAATGTTGTGACTTTGCAGCTTCCCATCTATGAAACAAAAACTTCTCTAAAAATCTGTGTGAACTCTGAAGATGGAGTGATTTGGAGAGGTCTTCCACAAACTCCCCTGATACCTTGAGGCATTTTACAGCTCCCAGATATGTGTGTGTGTGTTTGTGTGTGTATTTATGTACTTAAAAAGAACACAGTTAATTATAGTAGTTAGTCATCATCCACATTTATACTGCTAATTATACCTCATTCCAGTTTGTACTGTAAAGTGAGCATTTTTCTGTCCAGCAGCACATGTTTGTTTTACAGCTAGAAGCTACAAATACACACTTGTTTTTCTTTTTCATTTTACACTCTCAGGTGAAAGGGTGAAACAAGAATTGATAATCAATCATTGATCATAAACATTTTTGGTCTGTTTTCCTTGTTTCTGTACTCATTCATCCTGTTCTCACTCCCAAGTTGTAAATATGGCCGAGAGCTTCAGACTAGGATGTTGTACCTCTGTGGCATCATTTCTGAACATGCCCATCTAATGTAACATTTCGATGAACCGCTAAAGTCAGATGATGGTCGTATAAAGAGCGAGTAGATCCCCAATTACAGGAAGTTAGATTGGATGGGTCAAACAAACACAAGTCAACATAGTCTTCTTTTAAACTAATGTCACGTACTTACTTTATCCTTATTTGGCCCCAGAGCACTTGTTCTATAGTTCACTATAATGCCTAGGAGCGCCCTTCATTTCAAAATCATTCCCAGTGTATCAAGACATGGAAATTAAAGTCCTAAGTTTAGTATTGTTGATTGTTTAGTTTCAATAGTTATTCAATCTCCTTTCCTAGTTTTCATTGTTACTGGCAGAATCCGCCTTTCCTGCATGGATTCACACGCCTTCACACACACAAAGGATTCACAGGAAATGACAGGCTTTTGTTATGATGGAGCCAAAGGACAAGCTATGCATTTGCCACAGAGGTTAGCGCTGACTGCTGTTGATCTACAAATCAGGACAACTGACAGTCCTGGTGCTTTTTGTCAGTAGATGAGTGAGTTTACATTTTTGCGGGGCAGTAATAAGAAAAGAAGGAACGACAGTGAACTGTCGGATTATAGACTCTCTTCTACAATCTGCAAGGTGAGGGTCACATCGTCAGTATGCTTATAGCTTGTCTGCTTGTGTCATGGTTTTTGGATTCTTGTTTCATTTTGTCAATCCCTGCCTTGCTGTTCTGCTTTCACATGTATAAAGTCCCTGTGTTCATTGCTTTCAGTGCCAGTTCGCCATCATTCTACGTTCAAGACTCATTCTACGTTCAAGACTTAAAGCTGTTCCTCTGATTTTGTTTGCCTTCGACTTCAAATTTTTCTTGGACCTTGCCTGTTTCATGGACTTTGGATTTAGCCTGCTTCTTTCTTTGGACTGCATTTCCCAGTTTTGAACTGTCAGCCTGACAATCCATAAGCTTTTATACATTCACGTTTGCAACATTCACCCAACGTTCTGCACCAGGCCTGACTTTGTAGTCTGCATTTAGGTCCAATTCCTCATGTTCCTGGTTACCTTGATTGAACTGTGACAGCTTGTCAAGTAAGAAGGTAATCTGTGAAGATTGCAACTATTGCAGTGAAGCTCAACCTGTTCTTTTTTCTTTCACCTCTAGTTTGACACAGTGACACATCCTCACTGTGATAAGTGATGTAATCAGTGCAAAAATGTGGATTGTGAGAGATAAAAAGTAAAAAAAAAAACAAACAAAAAACAGTATTATACCATTAATAAATATTCATGAAAACATTAGTTTAAACAGATCCTTTCAATAAATCTTTTCATTCATCATCCTTTTCCTCCTTTATCCATCGCCTGACTACTCTAACTACCTCCTTACCCAGATCTTTTTCCTGAATTGAGGAAAATGGTGACACTAAAATCAAAACCACACAAACTAAACATCCTAAAACTTTAGAAGTCATATTTTTCCTGGTCTCTTCATTATTTAATAAAGAATCATAGTTTCTTCTTCATTTTATAGTATAAAGTTCACTCACTGTATGCTTTATAAATTCTAACCATATCTTTTCCTTCATTGTAACCCATTTGTTCAACATCTAAAGTGAAGCCTCGGGGCTTGTGTCAATACAGAGGTTTTTTTTCCCTCCTTCATTTGTTTCCAATGAGAAGCGAGCGTACAACACCCAATGTCTTTCTTTCAGAGTGCTGGTACTTGTTTGGTGGCTGCTCCAGGCGTTTCTAGTTGAAAATCTATGAACTTTACAGGCACTGCTGTCGCTCCTTTTCAGGCAATCAATCACATATTGGACGGGACTTATCACCCTGGTAACCCTGAAGGAGAAGCATGTTCTGGACATGTGTGTCTATCCTGAGCTTTCTGACGTGTCAGACAGAAATATAACAGAGACAAATAAGTCAATTTGTAGGTGCAGATCAGCCGGACGCTGTTGTTAGCTTGTTGTTAGTTCAGTCCACCCTCTGTTTACGTAGCATTATATGACACACAAACTGTGCTACAGTACACTACTGTGCTTCCTTATATTAGAGAAGTTGGACTGAGGAGGAGTGGATGTAAGAATATTTAAAATTCACCTGAGAGTGACATCACCCGAAAGCACAAATTGAAATTGGCACATTTGATCTTCCACATTGCTCATTTTGTTGTTTCAGAGAAGATATGAAATTCACCCTTCACTTAGAAATAATAAAATGTCAAGAGTTTGAATTAGAATAAAAGTCTGATTCATTATCTGTTAAAAAAAGTTATAATTTCCCTTGAAGAGCTTTCAAAGGCGAGGAAGAATAATAATAAATGTCCTATTCACAAGGAATGCAAAACGAACACTATTTCTTTCTCTGTGCTCCAGCTGCTGTATCACTACATTAATTAATTAATCTCCAAGGCCATGTGATATGGAGGTCCAGTGTGCTAACAGTTTAATGATATGAAACTGAGTAAAATGACTTTTTTGCTCACTTTCAGTGAGAGTTTCGTCATGAATGTGCTGAAGAAATGGAATTTAAGAAAACCCAAGTCCATCTTGTTAAAAGAAGTCAGAAAGGCTGTTTAGTGACTGTATTCTTGTATTAACAACGGGCAAAATGATGTGCTGCCATTCAGAAACAGGAAGTTACTTTTTTATGTAAAGTCAGACTCAGAGTATTTTAAAATGTAATTTGAAAGCTCTGACAAATCTACTGTACACAACCTGCTAAATGCGAAATGGCAGCATTTTCAATAAGAGATGGTGGAGACCAAACATGGAGCTAAAAGGAGGTTGGATATCTAGACTGGCACTCATGTCTGCTGGTTGCAAATAGGAAACTTTGTGCTTACATGTTCACTATTAATTATAAATGTTGGGCATATAATATTATACATAATATATCCAACAAATCCCACCATGAGCAAGCTTGGTGACACTAGCAGGGAAAAAGAAAAACCTCATGGTAAGCAGGCTCACGTTGGACAGACTTCAGCAATAATAATAATGATAACTACTACAACTATAATTATAATGAAAATATGACAAATCGTAATAAGAATGATTATGACAATATCAATTGGTGTTTGTATTAGGCGTCAGGCAGGACCAAAGCCACGATCCACGAGAACCTGTGACAACTCAGGGATGATTCAGGACTCACCTGAGCCAGCACTAACTATAAGCTCTATCAAAACGGAACATCTTAAGCCTACAGCAGCCTTCAACTACCTGTTAGTGCACATTATCACCACCTGCTCTTACCTGCTGTTACCCACTGCAGTCAGTGTATCATTTCATCCACGAAGATGGACCTGATTGGCTATATTAGCATGATTTTCCATATGATATTTGAAAAGAG
The DNA here is from genome assembly GCA_028641955.1 of Protonibea diacanthus. Lineage (NCBI taxonomy): Eukaryota > Metazoa > Chordata > Actinopteri > Sciaenidae > Protonibea > Protonibea diacanthus. The sequence goes on along the minus strand of CM053988.1, from coordinate 4,650,635 downwards.
TTCAAATGATTCAAATGATTCGAACCATGTAACATGGTATTTATTATTATTTTGCGCTTTTTTGAGATTTTTGTTTGAACTGGAAGACATTACAGAGCAGAGATTCTCAAATTGGGATAGAAGCACCCTGGAGGTACTTTTGGAGTGCTTTGGTTTAAAAAAAAAAAAAAAAAAAGCCCTGTGGAAGAGAGAGAGAGAGAGGGTAACAGCACTTATCATGTCAGTGCTGTTCGTTTGCACGGGATAAATAATCCATCCAGTTTTCTATATTGACAAAGGACCTCTTTTGCCTGCACACAAATAATCTCTGAGGTTCATCAGAGGCCTTTTTTGTTTTAAACTTGTTTAATTTTGATTATGGACCAGTAGCCACAACAAACAGTTCTTTCATTTACACATTTATTTTCCAGGCTGAACCGATGCCCGACTGGCCGAGTCAGAATGGAGAGAAGCCAAAAGCTCAGCAGAGAAGAATAATTCCACTGCTGACAAAGGTGTGAACTAATTGGCTTATTTCTGTTTACCACCTAATATTTTCCATTCCACTCATTTTTAGTGTGATTTTGTTTTTTTCGGTAATGAGGATAAGAAGCAAAATAATGGTAGTTAGTATTTATTTTTATGACACCAGCAATTATTTAAATGTATGATTATGTTCAGTGGTCTTTTTTTTTTATTTTCCACTTTCTAGTTTTTGCTATCCTGTAAACTTTTAGAGCAAGCAAACCTGCAGAAATCATATTAAAATACTACTTGTAAATAGATTGTATTATATAGCCTTTCTAGTCTTCTGACCACTCAAAGCGCTTTTACACTACATATCTTATTCACCCATTCACACACATTCACACACTTAGGGCACTGGCTGCCATGTAAGGTGCCAAGTACTAACCATTCATACGCATTCACACACCGATGGCACAGCCTTCGGGAGCAATTTGGGGTTCAGTATCTTGCCCAAGGACACTTTGACATGCATTGATCGAACTACCGATCATCTGATTAGTGGACGACCTGCTCTACCTCTGAGCCGCAGCCGCCCCCTGTATTATAACCCACATTACAGTAATAATACATTTGAATAAAGTGTTATCGTTTGGTGTTGGTAGGTTTAGTGTTGCTGATTTGGAGGCAGGAAGAGAGGGGGGACTTTCCCAACTGGACAGACGATGTGTTTGTAATGTACAAAAAAGGTTTGATAAAGGGCCACAATGTATGTTCACTGCAAACTTTTTCAGGTCTATCCATCTGATGATACTATATATATCTAAGTATATTTTTATGAGGCTGACTGGTGTGAAGAGCTGCTGTTCATTTGAAATAGCAAGCAAAAAGCTTGTAAAATGTGGCAGCTTGTGACGTGTGATGCTAATACTGTACATGAAAAGGCTAACATGGTGTCAGACACACCACCTCTTTTGCTCTGACTGTTTCTTCACTTTTTTTTTTAGCATTGACAACAAGCACAGGCGCAAGAAGCCAATAAGATTTCTCAATTCTCAATACTTGACCTGGAACAAGCACAGTGCGATAAATGCTGCAGACACACATGATGTAATGCAAGGGAAACGTCTAGAAATGCAGTCAGAGCGGTGTGGAGTGGCAGGGTCAATAACAGATGACTTGTGAAAGCAAAGTGACAGTTTGTGTAACCTTTGTTAAAAGGCAAACTACTGGACTGTTCGCAGTGTTCACACTCTTTCCAGGAGAGAGCAGCTAAAGGTTGCTTGAAAAATCAACAGATGACATTGCATTGCAGTTTGCATATTTTACAGGAACATGTTGCATAGCCACGTGTGTTGCTCTGCACACGTATGTGGTATAATCTGGTTTTCAGCCAACTGTGTGTAAAAAAAGATCAGGTGGCGGGATGAACAAGCTGTGTGCATATTTACACAACAATATTTAACTGATAAAAGGTCCAGGGCACTGGCGAGGTGCCCAGGAGTTGAACAAGGTACTGAACCCCGAACTGCTCACTGGGCACCTCTGTGTGGTTGGCCATCACTCCACCATCTCTCCACATTTGCATGTTGATAAACCCTTTGTGTGGGTGTAGCTGTATTTTGGGTGAAATGGATGAAAAAAAAAAAAAAAAAACTGAAAGAATTTCCCCTCAAAGGATCAATAAAGTATCTAAAAAAATGAAAAGTGTGATCTAAGGTTCCCAGCCTCAGTCTTCTCCTGCTGCAGAACATAACTTAAACAAAGAGCCAGCTGCAGTGTCAAAGAGCTGCAGCACCTTATGTGGCAGTTTGTGCTCATAGCATGGATCCCCAACCAGCCCGGAATCATATCTGAAAAGAATGGAGATGAGGGGACAAACTGATCTGAAGTTTGTTTTTGATGACACCCATTCTCGACTTCAGTGTTGGAGAGAAGGGAGAGAAACTGCGGCAGTAGTGATGTCTTAATTTGGGGTTAGGCCTGGTGTATCCCAGAATGCCACAGTGTTTGTTACCTCATGATGAATAATTTTGTCAGTTGTGGTTGGTAAATTTCTCAGAAGGCTCCTGTGGTTTTTCATGTCTGCTATGCTCTTGTTGCACTTGCATGTGCTGAAGATCTCCATATTACACACAAGATCAGCCTTGAAGATCTTGTGCTGCTTACACATCCACAAGAAGTTTGCGCAAAAAGTCATGTGGTTTGTCGCTAGAGTCACAAAAACGTAAAAGTAAGTAAATGATGGAAGTGCAGAGAGTGGTGTACAGTGAACCCTCGTTTATCTTTAAATAGCTATTTAAAATTTTTAATTTAATTTTATTTAAATTATAGCTTTATTTTTCACAATTATTATACAATACAATACTGTACTATAGAATGAAACCAAAGATCAAAACCTGTTTTCAGGCCCAAGCATTTGTTTAAGAAATAAAAATATAAACGTTTTCTTACAAATAACTATGATAGTTTTTAAAAAATACTGTAAAATAATAATTTTAATAATGAATACGAGGTTGGACACATTGTGACTCACACGTATTTCACAGTCCCTCTGACTATGACTCTTCGTCCTGACTCTGCTCCGCTGTAGCGTCTTTTTCTACTGAAGGCTGTGGTGCAGGTGTCTTTTTCCGAGAGAAGAACATAGTTATGGGTAGTTGTTGGCACTCTTTTTTCTTCTGGGCAAGAAGATTCTTATAAACAGACATGCCACCTTCGATTATATTTGAGAACTGTAATGAATGACACATCAAAGGTGCCCATTCTTGTGCCACTCGCTGAAGTTCAGTGGCCATTCAGGATTCAGAACACAATGCACTGTAAAAAAAAAAAAAAAAAAGGCATAAAAAAAATCCGCGAAACAGCGAAGCCGCGAAAGGTGAACTGCGTTATAGCGAGGGCTCACTGTACTCACTGTGGAGTAGTGATGAGTCTCTTCAAGTGTGCTGTAGCTCAAAAAAGTCGCTAAAATTTGTTGCTTTTTGGTTCTTTTGGTAGCAAAAAAGTTACTAGGTTGGTAACAGTGAGTATGTTTGTTTGTGTGACAGACATCTCAGAAGTCACCAGAACTCTGCCAGACTTATAAAGTTTACTCAAGTTTTCAGTTGAACGGCTCCATTTTTGTCTCAGTTCAAGTCCTCCCAGGAGATTAAATGTCCATTCAGGTTCATGTCTTCCCATTTACATCAAATACGACACATCTGCTTTACGTTATGTCTGAATGCATCTTAACAACAGATTGTTTTCTGATCATTTTATATATTATATATTATGGGATGTGATGAATATTGTGATGGTCTTTCTATTCTGATTTTCCACAAATGCAACACAGTACAATACATCACATCGCATCCATGTTTTCTATCATATCTCACTTCAGGTAGCTAAACTGTGCCATGTATATTCTCTCACATTCAAACTGTTGTTTCACACTGTGTTTTGGTATCTTTCTAGCAACTTCCTCATGCACTTCTGTCTCCTCCAGGCCTCCATATGAACCCTGCTGTTATCTCAACTTGTATTTTGTTTGCTATCACGCCTCCTACTGGTCTTTGCATCTCTGCAGCAGCCTGCAGAGTGCAAATTATAATTATCACCTCGCAGTCCACAAATACCCACGCAGTCCCTGTGGCGTAGAACATCTGAGGCTTCAGAGGGCTTTTCAGACAAGTGTGTGTGTGTGCGTGTGTGAACACACTTCTCAGTGGTTGCTAAGAGCATCAAAAATACATCTGTGTCCCACACAAAATGCCATTATTAAAGTGCTGTATTTGGCAGATATTTATGCACAATATATATTTTGGGGAGAGTGATGCAGCTTAGAAAATCTCAGCAGTTGCTTTGCCATGTCTTAAAAAGCTAAACCATAACTGTCAATATATAGTATTATTTTTTTTTATGAAGTCTTTTAGCTTTTAGCAGTGTGTTCAGACCTCTTTACCATCCTGAAGCGTTATGTAAAGATGTACTGTAGTTTGGAGTTATTGGAGTTATTCGATCTGAGCAAAGAGTTGCTGCTACCTCACTGTATGTTGGTGCAGTCAATGCTCGAAGGGTTACAATTGATTTTTGTCTGGTGGAGGAATAAGTTTAGACAAAAAAAGTATCCCAAGAATGCTGTGAGGTCATAACTCAGCTAAACATTTAGTCATTCCACTGTTACTAAAATTGTGGTGAAAAAAAGCAAGTGAGACAGCAGTCTGTAGCTAAGGGTATCAGCTCCACCTGTTTGTGTGTTTGTGTGTGTTTCTCATGCTTTGCCCCAATTTATAGAATATTACAAAACATCTCTCCATCCAATATACCAATATAACACCTCTGCAAACTGGAAAATTGCTATAGGGTTGAATCAACACACCTCTGAAACAATGTCAACAAAACTGAAGCTAATAAGATTCACAATGACAAGATATGTTGCAAGGACATCGTGTGAGGCAGCATTATACTGTGCACAGTATACTGTGCACCTGCTGGTTCGCTCATTCAAAATAATTAACAAGGGAGCTGCCTCGCACCATTGTTGTGCATCATTCATACAAATCATCCTCGAATAGATGCGTTTTGGCAGTTGACACAACCATCGGACCAAAAGCGCATTCTCCAGGGACATGAATATTTATCAGATTAGTTGAATGAGATTGTTAAATGGTGTCAAAGTCTAAAGTGTGAAGATACAATAATTGATTTTAACATGTGGACATTTTCATATTGAACATTTGATGGAAATTACTGACCTTTCTTATAAGTTGATATTGGGAGTGATTGGATGTCTTACAAGCTTCTCATATCCACAATAAGGAAATTGATAAAAATCATGAGATATTACAGAGAATAAAAACTGAAATGGGCAGGTGGACTTTCATTTACAAGACAATTAAACTCAGGGTCGTGGGGGACTGGACCCTATCCCAGCTGACTTTGGGCAAGAACACCAGTTCCTGTTTGAAAGATGAATACTATAATTTATTATAAATTTAATCGCGCTAACGTAAAAAAAAAAGAAAAAAAGTGCACTCAATTTGTCAAAATGTCTTTGTTTTGTCACAAAGGCAAAGTTAATGCAGTGTCTGAATGATAAATGATAAAATGATAAAATGGTGATGACAACCAATGAGATGTGCTTGGTGTTGACCTCATGAGTTCCATTCAGCAGTACTGATGCCCCACTGTGCTAAAGCTGATGGGAATGTTGAGATTTTGGGTCAGGTATTTGGTCATAAACTAAAGTCTTAGATGAAGTGAAATGCTGACCAGATGATGGCGCTAATTTAAAAAAAAGGTAGCTACAAATCATCCTGAACACATGAATATGTGTACCAATTTTCAAGGTTACATGACGTGCAAGGCTACGGAGCCCCCGAGGTGACATGAGAAAAAAAAAAAAAAAAAACGACGAGGAAAAAAAAAAAAGCACTGCGATCTCGACTTTGAAACTCGAGATCTCGAGTTTAAAAGTCGAGATCTCGAGTTTAAAAAAAGTCGAGATCTCGAGTTTGAAAGTCGAGATCTCGAGTTTCGTTTGACTGTCAGTCGCTCGAATATTTTCAAGTGTGCCCTGTTCAAGTGGACCCCCTACCCGCACGCAAGCAGCAGCTGGCTTCCAGTGCAGTCCAGAGGAAGTCCGGCCAAAGTCGCTACAGTTTAACAGGATACTTGTTTACTAGTGTGTTTATCTGTTTGTGTGTTTACAGATATGTGTTTTGCAATAACCCCTCAAATGTAATAGCCGCTGCCTACTACAGACTTTCGATATTGTAATAATGTAATAACGCAATGAATAACAGTCGTTGTGGTGGTTGTTGTTGTTGTTCCCCCGCACGCAAGCAGCAGGCAGCTGGTTTGTCCCGTTGTCATGGCGACCACTGCAGTCCAGAGGATGCCCGGTTATTACAAACGTAATAAATCCTTATTAGACTTTAGCCGGACTTCCTCTGGACTGCACTGGAAGCCAGCTGCTGCGTGCGCGCGGGTAGGGGGTCCACTTGAACAGGGCACACTTGAAAATATTCGAGCGACTGACAGTCAAACGAAACTCGAGATCTCGACTGTTTTTAAACTCGAGATCTCGACTTTGAAACTCGAGATCTCGACTTTGAAACTCGAGATCTCGAGTTTCAAAGTCGAGATCGCAGTGCCTTTTTTTTTTCCTTGTCTTTTTTTTTTCTTTCCTCATCTTTTTTTTTTTTTTGTCTTCGTCTTTTTTTTTTTTTCTCATGTCACCTCGGGGGCTCCGTACAAGGCTTCAGTATCAGATGATGAGGTAAATATTACACTTTTGTTTTGTGTTTGAAATGCTGCAATATTACACCTTAATAACACCTAACACCTACAATAAAACCTTTTTTACATGATTTCACAGGAGACCTGACAAGAAATCCATGAGGGAATCTGTGTTAAAGAAGAAAAGGTCTATGCATTGCATTCAATTTTAAATGGAAAAGAAAGGTCAGCAGTACACGGTAAAATCAGCAGTCATTATTAAACATATAATTCACAACACTGTACAGCAGCAGTTCATTTAATAAAGTGGACAGGGCCGCATGCAAGGGCCACGTTGGAGTATCTAGGGGGGTCTAGGGCAATACTTGCAGGGGGGGCCTTGTGAATCCTTTCTGTCCCTGATATCCTTTTCACAGCGTTGACACGTGCACAGATGAAAGAAATTACATTAAGCATTCAATATTCATACTCTCCCTGTTCACCTTCCACCTCCCTCTCTCTCCTCCCGTCTCTTTAATCCTCTCACTCCTGCTCTGTCTCACCTCCTCCCCGTCCGTACTCCACAGAGGTGGGATGAGGTGTTGTGGCCCTACATGCCATTTTGATGTAGTGTGAAGTAACTGCTGTTTGGGCTTAGCTGCAATTGCCGATGAATACAAATTGAGGTGGAAGCGATGGGCGGCTCAAGGTCACCTGGGAGGATCATTTCAGAATGCGGTTTCATTGTTGATCCAGTAATGAGAGAAGGGACCTGGATTACAGAGCTGAATGAGTGCTCCCCACCCGTCCACTGTTCACAGCTCAATCATGGCTCTGACTTCACACTCTAACTGTCATACCCCTGCAGCTCAGGTGCTCCCATCACTCATTTTTATCACTTGTGTTCTAACGCTGTTTTTGACATCAGGTTGTGTCTATAAAATTAAAAATCTAATGCAACTACAGTTTTATTCAGTACAGAATCTGCTGTATAACCATGAAACTGGTGTTTGAAATGTGTTTTAACCAGCATTGTTTTTTTATGATTTAGCACCCCCAGTTTCAGAGTATAATATCACTGTGGTAAATATGGACATCTGTACATTGGTTTTACATTACTTATTATCAAAAACTAGCGAGTCAACTTTGCTAACAGCCAAACACAAGACATAGCAGCCAGCTAACACTAACCTCAAGAAGCCCAGCTTGGCGTCTGTCATCCTTTTATTTCACCAAGCTCTCACTAATGACTAAAATTCAATCACAGATTTACTCTTGTTCGGCTGCTCATTCACTCTCTCCTTTTCTTTTCTTAGCTTCCTCTGTCATGTCCCCTTTGGTCTCTACACCTCTATCATTATGCCCATGGAGGCTACAGTTCAGGCATGACACTGGCTCCATTCCCAGTCAGCATTCCCAGGGCGTGAAAACCTCCTCTTCCCAGTTGTCCCCAAGTACCTGTGATACAAACTGACACTCGCCTGGCACTTTGAGCTCACAGCAGCAGCCCAGCTAACAAACTGAGCTAACAGCAGCTACAGTTGGCAGCAGTTTACTTTACTGTCCATCAGAAAACTCTGTAAATCACAGAGAGTTGAGAGTTGAAAACATTTTCTCCATGAAATATGATCCAGCTTCACCAAAAACAGTGAAACAGTAAGCACTAGAAAAAGCTGAAATGAACTAGCCAGAGATAATAAAATTTGTTTACCTTCTCTGGCCCTGAAGAAGGAAATTGATGATGCACAAAACAAGTTTATGAATATATGGGCTATCACTCAAACAGAAAGTTTACTTTTATTTTTTATGTACAGTAAAAAAAAAAAAATATATATATATATATATATATTTGTCCAGTAATGCATTAGTTCATTGGTTAATTGTTCATGTCCCTATGCTCTCTCTTTTTATATTGGCATTTAGAGCAATACCATTGGTCTATTTAATTTAATGTCTGGTTTTATTTGCTTTTATAAGTCTACAGTGATAAAGAGAGAAAAATGAAAACAGAATATCATCTCTGTCCTCTTAAAGAAAACAGAGCAGATTCAGTCCCAATGTCTCTCAATGAAGGACCTCCATTCATTCCTCATGCACTAATTAGATGTTGACCCTGAGACCAGGGAGAACGAGAGAATAAAGAAAGAAAGAAACAACCTTTCACTTTTTGTTGTTCTTCATTCCATGATGATGCAGCCTCATTATATTTTTTGCCCTGACTCTAAAGGAAGTTTATTTTAACAGCACCTTTCTAGAGCAGGTGTCACAAAGTTTCACAAGAGCCTACCGCTCATAAATAACCAACTTAAATATTTCCTGAAATATTTGGCTGAACAGACAAACATGTTTTTAGTCTTCAACAAAACAAAGATCTACAGTTGTGAAACTTGCAAAGAGAACAATCTTTCAATGGCTGTTGGGAAATTTGCTCTTTATTTTGAGCCTTGAGTCCATATTAAGAATAGTTTTACTCAACGTGGACTGCAGCTGAAAAAATAAACCAACCACCACCAACATCAGCATCACCACACCTGGCCTTTAGATATGAAGCACCTTTTAGATAAACAAATATAAAGTGTGTAAAAATAATTTTAACTTGGAGAATCTCAGCTGTAGCCAAGTGGCAACCTCTGTGGCTGTAAACTGAAGACAGTGCTGAAATGCCAAAAGCTGCAGTTCCTTAAATGGCCACTTGAGGCTGGCTACAAAACAAGTCAGTCTCCATAAGTCCCCATGTTAAAATGTCAAACTTCAAAGCAGAAATAAACATGTTTACAGCCTGGTACAAAAATTGACTGGCTGTTAAGTGAGAATCCTCACATTAAAATGTAACACACCTAATTCCCTCATGAGAGCGCTGAAGAAACACTTCTGTTCCTCTCTAAGAAATCATGTGATGTACATTACCTCATACTGAATTGATCTAGGATAAATACTCAATGTAGAAATTTCAGTGCCTTAATTTTTTGGGAACTAATTATTCATATGCATTCACACACCGATGGCACAGCCTTTAGGAGCTATTTAGGATTCAGTATCTTGCCCAAGGACACTTTGACATGCAGACTGACTGCAGGAACGAACCACTGATTATCTGAGTAGTGGACAACCTGCTCTACCTCCTGAGCCTCAATGGTGCATACAATACATGTAACAATCATTCCTTTTGCACATAGGTAGTGTGTGAAACATGTGGGGCTCAGAAAGCACCAGTTTAAGCTCTTCGTCCCTGCCTAGTCCTTCCTGTTGTCCCCTCTGTTGTCTCTCTGTTGTGTGTTGCTGGCCGTAGCCTCCGTTCTCCCTCTTATCTGACTATCACCTTGCTGCCTGCAGCTCATCATCTAGTCGACCCATATAAAAGTATAAAAAGACCAGTTCAACATCCCAGACTTCCGCCTGTCTGTCCAGCTGCTTCATACTATGAACACAATGACTAACCTTGTGAAATTCTATGAACTCATTTTGTGAATTCTGTCTAACCTTGCTCTCCCGGAGCTTCACAAAAAAAAAAAAAAAAAAAACGTCCAGCTCAAAGTTTGCTGCCACCACCAGCTCTGCACTGCTCTGTATCTCCTAATATGCCTCCTATTAGTTTTACAGCTTAAAGGATGTTTTATTGTGTTGCTATACAGCCACTTGAATCATTATTACACTTGTACATGGCTATCAACTGTCATACTCATATCATTGTCTTCATAATAATTTGTGAAAACAGCTGATTTCACAACAGAATAATTGATGGGTCTTGAGATTTCCTCAGTTCTCATCTTGCAGTTAAATGTATGTATCCAAAGATAAATATTTTGCTGGACTCGCTTGTCTTTTCTTTGTCCTCCTTTTTAATCATTTACATGTTGTTGTCTCACGGCTTTCAGCTTGTTTCTTGATCCGCAGGCTGGTTGCAACTTTAAAACTACAATTTTTCAGGTCCATAATTGGTCTAATAATGTTAATCCACTTAAAAATACAAAGGCAAAAATACACAGGATTCATCAGGATTGGCAGAAGATAGAGCTTTTATTATCTTTACAGACAACAAGAGCTCGGGTTCCCATGGGAAAAAACCGAACTCACTAACTTTGGCTTCTCTTATATACTGTAAGTTTTGCTCCAATGTCCCCATGTCTGTCTACGTTGTTGTCCAGTCTATCATTACTCAACATCAGATAAGACCCAATTAATGAATTTGCTGACTCTGTTGTCTATCTTGCACCTGGGTGCCTGCTTCCAGAGTCCCCCTGTCGGTCTGTGTCCATGTCCAGTCTATGACTACGTAGCTACTGATAAGACCCAATTACTGAGTCCACAGATGGTGCTTTGAAGTTACATTGTTTTGTTTAAAGTCACTCTCATGACTCTACAGCTACGGCATCATTGCGTTACAGAACCTTCCAATTATATTTTCTAAAAAGTTTGATATGTCTCACACTGTTACAAGTTACATGGTTATATGTTTCACATTAAATCATACTAGAAATCATGTGCTCACTACTTCACTAAACTTTGTGCTCTCACACTCATATATTAAATCATACTAGAAATCAAGTGCTCACTACTTCACTAAACTTTGTGCTCTTACACTCATATATGTAAAAAACAAACAAAAAACAAAAAAACATGTTTACTACATGGTGCATTCTATCTAGCATGCAGCATTCTGTGTGATTATATGTGCATTTTAGCTTTTCAAAAATCATATTACTTTAATCATACTTCACCTCAAAGAGGGGCTCTGCTTCAGTGATTAGACAATGATTAAAATGTTTCCAGTTATCAGCAAATGTTTTAGCATTAGCATGACTATTAGCATAATGATTAGCACAGTGTTTCAGAGTTTATGTTGTGTTATATATGTTTCTTTAAAGCTTAAAGCAGATCTCATTAAATCAAAGAAAACCCATTAAATCAGGGCAAACCATCTAGAAATCATGTTAAATCAGGGAAAACCAACTAACTTCTTAGAGTATTGCATATTACACACTCAGTAGATCTATCAGTGTGCACAAAATTTTACACTACAATGTGAATCCAAGAAATGTTCCCTCAGCTGTTACCCTTCTGTTAATGAATTACATACAAATAAACTCTTCTTTTTCTCCTGCTTATGGCTAAATTGATATAAAGATAAATCAAGTGGCAACTTAACAGCTGGCACTCAGCTCTTCTGAGAGTTCTGGTAAATTAAGCTAAGTAGTGCAGTCCAGTAGCAAGTGTCTAGTTAATGTGTTGTGTGGCAATGGAAAAACACATTGGCACAAATCTGTGTTTATCATTTTGGACGTTACTTGAACAGACACACACATGCAGCTGTACAGAATTAGAGACTCTGGCTCACAGTTTCATAGAAAGCTGTAAGTTATGGAGCTGCCATAAAATTTAGAAGTGTCTGCTGATGCCGAATGTTTGAATAAAAACAAATGGTCCATTTAAAAAGAAGCACGCAGACAACAAAAATCAAAGGCATCCATAAAATCCTGCCTCATTGACAAGAACTTTGATGTTGGATCGTTTTTATGTGTACCATCCATCCATTTTCCATCCAGAAGCAAAGGAGCAGTGACCTTTTTTATGTCCGAGCTACTCACCCTGCTATGCTGGATTCCACCGGGCATGGCTGCGATAGAGCAGATCGTGGCTGTTCTAGACAATGACTGTTCCATTCCATCAAAAGCGGTGTAGTACATTTACGTAGTGCGAGAATGACATGAGACAATGGAGATTGAGCTGGCCAGAAATGGCATACAGAACCTGGTCAATTTTCAAAATAAAACACTCTGTGCAAATGTCCAATCGTAAAAGCACAGAGAGGGACAGGAAAACTCAACAAACTGGTCAAGAAGGCCAGCTCTGTCCTTGACTGCCCCCGGGAATCCAGAGGAGTGGGGGAAAGGAGGATGTTAGCAAAGCTGACATAGGGTTAGGGTTAGGGGTTAGAACAACTCAAACTTATTTATGAGTAATTTCTTATCACCCTTGTGTATCTGAGCTGCTGTGACAAGTGAATTTCCCCGGTGTGGGATCATTAAAGTCTATCTTATCTCTTACCTTATCTTAAAGCGCAGAAAGGGAAACTAATTTAACTGCAAAGGTTACTTACTCATGGTTAAAGCACATAAACAATAGAAGTGATGACCAAATCTGAGCAAGTTAACAATGTCTGGTGGGCAAAACATTCTGCTTTGGAAACACTTCTGGTGAGATATGCTGCACGGAGAGCATTGCAGTTGCAACACAACAGGGCCGTGCCCCGTGGGGTCCAGGGGTATCTCTATGGCTGAGCCAAGCCACCCTGAGGAAACTCATTTTGGCTGCTCACTGACAAAAGCTCCTCATCATAGGTAAGGGCTGGAGCGTACATAGACTGGAAAATTGAGAGCTTTACCTTCCAGCTCAGCTCCCTCAACGCCAGAAACTCCAGTAAACGGTCCAGTACAACATCTGCAATAATGCTGTCACCTCACCAATTCGCCAGTCTATCTTGCGCTTCACTTGTGAAGAAAACACTTCAAGATACTTGAACTCCTTTGCTTGGGGCAGCAACTCACTCCCAACCCATCCTAGATTCCAAAAAACATCAATGTAAATAGACCATTCAAAGACCTCCACAAACCTCATCCTATAATCTGCAGCCAACTTTAGTTTTTTGAATGATGCTCAGAATTCTCTAATGGGCTACAACAATGGAAGATGATGACCTGGTTTAGAAGTCCACTTCAGCATAGTATATCGTATTTAATATAAGAGATATATAACAGACTATCTAGATGCTATAGTCACTACAAACAAACCATGTCAAACTATTGTGGAACCCTGGAAAACAAATCTAGTGCAAGTAGAATGACTCAGAATAGAACAGGCTGATTGTGTCTCCAGGGAGTTTGTGAGCACCACATAACAAATACAGCAATAAAAGAAACACAAATAACAATAAAGCTGTTATAATAAAGCAATTTCTAATAAGCTAATAAACTGTTTAGTAACATATTCATCCCAATATTAATTTGTTGCAGGTGTAAGGATTGCAAATGTAAAGATTATTAAATGTAACCATAAAAAATATCTACATATTTAAAATACTGTAAGATGCTTCTGGTTTTTGAATAAAGTCTGTGGAACATGAAAACCTTCACATTACAGATCTGCCGAGCAACATCTAGGAAAGCGGCTCCTGTGCACCAAGTCATTAGCATGAATGAATTCAAAATAGTTTGAATGCAGCCCATTTGACCCAGGTGTTTTCAAACTCTCTAGCCTCTGTAGTTAGCATTTTTTCTGTGCCACCTGGTTTGAGTAAATTTTGCCAGGTGACATCTCCATGATCTGTTCATCTTGGCAGCTGATGATGATTCCACTTCAAATATTGAATGCTTTAATATTTGTTTCTGACCTCTGAGTACATTTCACAGCTAATAATTCTTAGTAAGACTACACACTTGCGTAGTTGCTCACTAAAACAATTTTTTTCGACCACTGCATATAAAGTGATGCACAATATATATAGACCCGTGGTTCTCAACCTTTTTAGCGTTGTGATCTCCCACAATAATCAGGTTGGTCTTCTGAGACTATTCAGGGATATTATTGTGATATAAGACATGAATGCAACCAAACTCACAGAGGGCCATTAGTTTGCCCACAGAAGAGCTAAATTGATTTTGCCTTTAATTAGTTTTTAGATTTATTGAATTAACGACACCTTCACACTCAACAGTCAACATGTCTGCCTGAGACCTAAAAGAACGATAGTACATAGAAAAAACATACTTTTATTACTGAGCTAAGTGGGCCCCCTATGGGGATTCTGACCCCCAGGTTGAGAACCACTGCTTCAGAGAGAGGTGTGGTACTAACTGGTTGGCACCCAGTGAATAAAATACTGAAGTTCAAAAACACTTTGAGCACAAGTACTCAGGATTTGTGGTGCACCTGAGAAGTGTAGCTAAAATATAGACAAAGAGATCACAGCATGCCTCAGCATATGCTGCATACAGAAATGGACCCACTGAGTATAAATGGTAATCTTTGAAAGCTGGACTGGAGCTCAATGGGTTACTGAGATTAGAAATGCACCATAGTTGTATGATTCATCATATCACGGCTGCAGATCAATCAAAAAGCCTGCATAATGATCCTGTGAATTGACTCGGGACATCCTCACTCAATATCCTTTAGACTTAGCCTGTCATCAGAGCTGTAATCAGTCATCACTATGTAAATGTACCTATAACACTGGACCTCTATATGTCCTTCTCATTGCTCCTGTTTCATCTGTCTTTTCTTAATTCATTTAATTAAATACACAATATTGTACTTTCAGCCATCTCTCTGACCCACAGTCCGTCTCTGTCTTTACCTACAAAACAACCCTGAGGGATTCAGTACTGCCTTCAAGTCAAACTAAATCCACTGAAATGCACGAGGCAGGAAGCACCAGTTGAAGGTTAAAGCTGCTTTCTCATAGATTCAGTGAGATGGCAGGCGGACAATACAAGAAACACAGCACAGTCCAACGCAATGGCAGGATGGCAAAATGATACACACATTAAGATGTGTTGCTATAGTAACGTAGTATTACATAAAAATACATAAGAATACATAAGATACAAAGAATACATGGGATACAATTTAATCATTTTCCATCCACCCAATTTTCATAACTGCGTATTCTTCTCAGTGTTGTAGAGGACTTGGCATTGGACGAGAGGCAGGGCAAACCCTGTTAGTAACCAGTTCATTACATGGCTGACACAGGAGACAACCATTCACATTCACACCTATGGGCTATTAGAAACCAATTAATTATTGTGACTGACAATTGAGGTTTGTACTGGGAAGCTGCAGAGAGGAACCCTTGCAGGCAGCGGGAGAACATGCAATCTCCACAAAGGCACCAGCCAGGATTCGTGGCAGAAATCCTAGACCCAATATGATCATATTATTTTATGTAAGTAATTCATTTACCTTCACCTCGTCCAGATCATGTTTTCTCTTGTGTGAGGAAGCTACGCAACATCCAGTTGTAATTTCCGTTGCAGAGGACTGTTTAAATATTTTAACTTCAAATGGCAATGCTGTCTACTGTTACCATTGATGGAATTTTTTTTACTAGCCTCTTAATTTTAATGTCCTGTCCTGATATCCCGTTTGCCATCCACTGTCTGCCTGAATCTTAATGGATGCAGCATAAGAGAGGGCAATTAAAAAGTGTAGAGAGCTGGTCTCTACACTTATTAATTACACAGCTAATTTTTAACGATGACTTTTGTCATAACTGTTGATGGGTTGTTGAGGTCACAACTTTGAGCAATCTTTTTCCAACCTGACCTACAGCACCTTTTGTAGTCAACATAGTTCCTGTTTCTTTTGTTGTTGTTGTTGTTTGTTTTGTTTTTTTTCTTGCATGCTAATTTTTATTTTTAAGAGTTTTCACCATCTCCTCAGGGATATTGGACTGGGAACTGTTGATGCTGTTTGTCTGTAAAGCTCTATGCTTATATTCAGACTGAAATGCCAATCATCTTCACTTCATTTCACTATTTCAATCGGTGAAAAAAAGCAGTTATGTGGGCAGTCATTCAAATAAACTGACTCAATTCAGCTGTGAGATACAAAAGCATTTCCTCTTTGTGCATTGAACAATTTTACATTCCATGTTTGTAGAATAAAGTCATATTAAGAGATATGGCTACACAGGCACCTTCTTTCTTTCTGCATTCTTGTTACTCCAGTGTGTGCACATATGTATGCCTCTCTCCTTATAGCAACCTACATTTAAATCCTGCTTTAAGTCATCCATAGCATTTCCATTAAAGACTGACATGTTTACTGTTGGGAATGTTACAATCTAATAGCATTCTTCTAAACATGCCACCCCGCTGCTCATCGCGCTCCACTGGCTACCTGCTGCAGCCCGCATTAAATTCAAAGCGCTAATGCTCGCCTACAAAGTTGTCTTCGGTACTGCACCTACCTACCTGAATGCCCTTGTACAGGTTTATTTGACCTCACGACTGCTGCGCTCCTCCAAAGAGCGACGCCTGGCTCTGCCTCCTGTTCGCTCAAGGCAATCCGGACTTTTTTCATATGTTGTTCCCCGCTGGTGGAACGCACTTCCAGTTCCTACCAGATCAGGGGCGTCCCTCTCTACCTTTAAAAATCTCCTTAAGATCCAGCTCTTCAGAGATTACCTTCTCTCCTAGCACTACCTACAACTGGACAAGAAAAGCTACCCCCTTTAAGAATTGTCATAGCACTTATTGTTGCACTAATGCTTTCTTATTGCACTGTACCTTGATTGTTCCCTTCTCTGTAAGTCGCTTTGGATAAAAGCGTCTGCTAAATGACTAAATATAAATGTAAACACACAACAGTATAATGGAATGTTGGGACCACCAACCTCGCTGAGGGTGAACAAACAGGAGTCAATAACACAAGGAAAGTAATGCGTTAATCCTCATCAGTAGTGGCGTATGAATTGTGATTCACCTGGATGCTCTTACTGACCCAGGATTAAAGTGCCTGTAGACTCCATTAACCTGGATCCTTACCTTCTTATACCCGCCTAACAACAGGCCACATATACAAATTAAAACGATAAATTGCGCCATACACTACTCTCCTTTCAACCTGTACAATCTCATTACAACCACGTCCCAATCCATCCGCCTAAAAAGCTGCCAGAAATCCAGTTACTATCGTGGACAATAAGCAGTGGTTGCTACAGCTAGCAATAGCTTTGGGAGTCGGGACTCAGATGAGCTGACAGACGGTCAGCGTACCTTCCTGCAGACTCAGGCTCAGTAACAAGGACCCAGATTCAGATTCAGACCCACCGATCCATCCTGCACGTGTAAGAACTAGAAACACCAGGGACTCAAGACACTTGCCCTAATGTGCAGTATACAGTTTAAGGTGTATTCAGAGCATCTCTCCAACAATACTTTGTTCATTTGTCTGCTGGAACAGATGGACATTACAGTGGATGTGTTGGACTTCCTACTAACGACCTGTATCATCTAACAGATCTGAGGAACTACAGTAACCACAGAGCATTTGGGCGAAACAAGCAAGAGAGAGTGATGGATAAGAAGTCTGCTAGGGACTGCCTGCTGAGCAGCACTTTACGCTGTTCCAGCAGCTAGAGCCGCCCGCTGTATGTGCGCACGCACACACACACACACACACACACACACACACACACACACACAGACATACATCCACAAAACACACTGTAGACGGTTAGCTCTTTCAGATGACAGGTATGTGTGTGTGTGTGTGTGTGTGTGTGTGTGTGTGTGTGTGTGTGTGAGTGTGTGTGTGTGTCCAAAAGGGATTACACTGGCTGGACAGACAGGCTGTTGCTTGGAAGATAAATGTGTGTCTTGGGATTTAAAGAAAAGGTAGAGGAAACAGTTTAAGTTCAAGAAGCAAAATATTGTTTGTTTTTCAAATCAGAGTCAAGCAACGCTGCAGATATTTTGACAACTGCTGTTGAACTTCTCAAAGACTGAAAACTTAATTACGCAGCATGCAGCTTTATTGACTTGGCTGGATCTTCACTTCAGGTTCAGCTATCACAATTAGGGGGAGATTTCTCCAGAGACTGAATGCTTGTTTTCTGCTGAAGAGGTGAAGCTACATGTTTTATATCCTGCATGTGGAGGAGACTTCAAGAGCTGACATCTGAAACCAGACCTCACTGTGTGAGGACGGGAGTGTCCAGACTTTCATAAAGCTTTACTTTACCTTTACTCTTAAATATTTCAGATGTTTGAAATGATTGTACAGAGTTCAACTCTGTTTTTACGTTTGTCTGTGAGAGGAGAGCCTTCAAACACATAATATAATATATGTAATATATACTAATACTAATATATTACAGTGTATGTAATATACTGTAATATATTAGTGCACTGAGAGTCAGCTTTTCAGTGAAGTAGGAGACTTGAGAGTCTTGAGATGAGATTTGAAATGACATAGATTCATATTCTGTCTTCTTGGCAGGAAGAAACATACCACACACATTATTATTCTAAGCATAGTGTTTCCTAAAACATGACATGGAGGGGATCCTTGAGAAAACAAGTGTGACGTGTTCCCAGAATTGTCCTTCAATCTTTTCCATCACGACTTTCTTCTGAAATCCATTCACAGAAGAGAAGAATCAATATTCAGACAGAGGATTTGCACTGAAAACTCTTTTCATGTAATCCCACCCTGCTCACCCCCACTGAGGGACAAAACAAACTTGTTTTGCTGAGGGGCACCGTAACATCTTTCTGTATTATTCCCATTTGATATCTTTGCACATTGAAAATATTCAGCATACTTTGCACATATCCTGGTGAATATGTTGCACATTCCTGCACAAAAATGTACAGCTCATTTCACTGAAATAACATAATATTTATAATCTGTGTTTTCAGGTTTAGTGTCAGTTTTCTATTCACATCTCTTGACTTATATTTATTTATATATATTTTCGACGTAATGTTTGTTGTGCACCAAAACACCAAGGCAAATACCTTGTGTGTGAACCTGATTCTGTTGATCTTTGTGACCTACCTGATAATCTGTGCACATTGGAACATGGACAGAATCAGAGTAATACTAAGTAGGATATGCCATGATGGTTAAAACTGTAAAGCATAGTCAACACATTTAGATTAATAACAAGTTAATAATCTGGTTAGACTTTCCAAAAGATTGGGGTTTGTTAACCCAGTGGTCTCCTGGGTGAAAGTTCGGTGTTTGTTTGATTCTTCCATGCTCTTTCATCCTCACCAGTAAAACCATGTGCTAACTTTACCCCTTATCACTTGCTACTCTCACCATACATCTGCTATGAATTCTTTAATTCTGTACCACTGCAGCATTGACTCTAGTTTTACTTTGATCTCAATATGCATACATATATATGGCATACATACATCTGAAAACAAAGACAACAAGCTCAACAAGGTAAACATAGAGTGCAAAGGCTGCTAAAATGAACAATTTTATGTAACAGGTATTCATGTACATGAGGCAGATGGAAATCAAGTACTGTATGATTATTCTGAATTTTCCTCATGCATATTATTCCATATTTGTCTAATTCTACCCAAGCTTTTTAGAGCTGCAAATTTTAGGGAGCAGCAAACATTTATTTAATTACAGGAATGTAAGAAAGCAAAAAATAACAGACTGCCTCGCCTGTAGGCCAGCTGCTAAAAAATGCATCTACATTATTGAGTCAGTGGGGGTTGAGTGTGTTTGGCAGAGTGTAACAGCACAGGGTTTGGTAGACGTAAGTGCTGTAATTCATCTGGTAATGATTTATCATTCTCATTTACTACTTAACTGGCTTGACTACCTCCTCAAGCTAAAAATACATTTGAGTTTCAAAGAAACTCCTAAGCTGAATGAATTGAAATGTGGTCACTCCTTATCCCTACCATGTCTTCTTAATTCCCCACCGGCTGCAGGAATTATGGGATGGCAGGTACACGGCAGTGAGCCAGCTACCCCCTTAAAGTTTCCCGAAAGACACTTCTTAGGCTGGCTCATCAAGCTGTGTGTGCTGGCTTATCGATCTTTCCCAGGCTTTGAGGAAGAAAGAGAAAAGGAGACGAAGCGGAAGATTCAAGCTGTGCTGCCACAACAGCAGGACGAGCAGCCATGAAAGAGGAGAGGAAGACCAAAACCTTAAGACAAAGAGACAGGAAGAGTGAAAGGAGGCAAACACACACACACACGCCTGTCTTTTCATCACCTTCTCCCTTCTGGCTTGCAAAAGTCTGATTGTCCGGCGATGCAATAGCTTGCACCAAAAATGTTTCTGTTTGAATGATTTGGTAAGAGCTAACATGTGGGTTTGTATATCTGATGATATACATTATTCTCCAAGCTAAGACTATTTTCATGTCTTGTAAATACCCACTCATTCTACTGTTTTACTGTTTTGTTAACCAGATTGAATGAACCAAAAGCATCCAATCAGCAACTGTCCTGAGGGCTAAAATACAATCTTGAATTCAGAGGCAAGCTGAGACTGTGAGGAGGACCTGCTCAAGCTGACAGTACCACCACAAAACATCTCAATACATAAGAGTGACTTTCAGTAAGTTCCCAGATCTGTATCCCAGTAGAGCTTCTTTTTATACGAGATGGAACAAGGAGCTTCAAAGTGAACATCTCCACTGAAAAACCTGGAAGAACTGTGTGAGTCAGCATGGTCCAAGGCCTTTTTGAAAAGTTTTCAACCCCATGCTGGATACCTCAGAAAAGCGGAAGCTCACAGTGCAGCTCAAAAAAGATGGTCAGAACTGACTATTGCTCTTGGCAGCAACCATACGAGTGGTATGACCAAGTACAAAAAATGTCTGCCATTAGACTGTGAACCTTCTGTGGCTTGATGATGAAAAAGTCAAAACTGACTTCAAGTGAAGGAGGGGAAAACATTTAACGAAAACTTTAATTTTTCCATTAGCCTTTTGATAGAAGTAGTTCAACATTTCTGGACATCAACAGTTTCTGATGCCCTTAGCTTTTCTGCACCTTCCAAAGTCTGAATGAATCACTGATGGAAAATCAATCTGTTTCTTGATGTGACAACACTAAAAGTCAAAAAAATGTCTAAAAGTCCAGAGTGTCAGATTTTGGGGATTGTATTTACAGAATATAATATCCATAACTAAGTTTCAATTAGCATATTATCACCTGAAAATAAGAATCATTGTGTTTTTGTTACCTTAGAATGAACCTTTTATATCCACAAACCCCTCTCTGGAAGGGTCCCCTTCCATGGAGTCTGCCATCTTTAACCACCATGTTTCTACAGTAGCCTAGAATAGACAAACTAAACACTTACTCTAAATAGTGCATTTCACAGCCACTGCAGTTTCTCCTTCACACTAGAAACAAGGAGGTGAGGTGAGGTGAGGGGGTTGCGATCATCAGCTACACTGCGAGATGCTACTAAGTTCTTCACACTAGTCCTTTAAGGTTTGGTTAGGTTTAGGGAAACATAGGGGTACTTTAGGTCAAGGGGCTTTGTTGTCATGGTTACAATAAAGACATGGTTAAGGTAAGAGAACAATTAATCCTGCTTCTAAAAGAAAATAAGTGATCCACGCCAAACCCCTGCTTTGTCCTTCTATAATAACGTCACCTAACTTCGTCTTTTGACCACAGACATGAATGCTGGTCAATGCAGTATTCATGAGCTACAGTCAAATTTTGTACTTTTTTCCATCTCGTACAACAACAAAAAATGTATACATGGTAACAACTACACTGTGAATCTGGGTGCCTTAAAAGAGTTGGACATGGACTCAGTGAACTCGCACACAGCAGCCAAAAAGGCAGCAGATCGTCTCTGGCAGCTGTGATGGAGTCATATTTTACGTTGGCTGTAAGGGTCTATGCCTGGTCTTTATGCCATCCTTTGCACACACACCCACTAACATCCACAATTATGTAATTACAAATGTCAGCTGATCATCTCACTAGAATTTGTTCTGTGCAGATTAGCATGAAGGCTATGTTAAACCTTATGGATGCTTCCTGTATTGTAATCCAGAAAGTAATTCAATTTCCTCCAAAACACATTTGGCAAAAATAAATACTTGAACATATTTTGTAGGAGAGAGGGTTGGAAGCACTGTGGTTGCTTTGCCAGCACCAGTGCTGCCAGTAACACAATATTTAGTCACATGTTATGTCATGTAAAATCCTGTAATGACATTACACTTACTAATCCATAATGCTTCAACATATTGGGGGCAGTGCAGGTATGGATGCAGCATGGAACATTAAAACAACCTGATGATGACTACAGGGTCTTAAAACACTTCAATCAAAATTTGTTGTTCTAGAAATGTAGAGTCTGCCCAGCACTTCCCAGGAGTAGGGCAGTAAAAGTAAAAGTAAATTATTGAGAGTGATCCTCCCTCACATATCCTGTAGCTTCATGCAAGACTCTGAAGTTACATCTGCTGGCGAAACACCAAACGCTGATGAAAGCTGACTGGTTTCTTCATGTTTCTTTCTCGTGTAAAAAGAAACATCTGGATGCACAGCACCAAACACACAGGTGCATGTGCATAGGTAACAGATGGTTAAATACTGACAAAGAAAGAGCCAAGTGGACACCCACACACATGCAACATGAGATTACATACACCTGTTCTAGGGCCACGTGTATACAAACACAGTTTTGAGATTATGTAGCACACTTCCATTGAATAAAGAGCTGTAACTGTCATACAGAATACTGTGTGCTGTCCCACATGTCATATGTGGCATTTCTCCAGCTGGGGCGGAAGAAATCACACCACAGATATGTGGGTTCAAAAGAGCAGCTGGTGACACCATATGTCAGGAAGGTAGCGCATGTCTGTCTACACACTCTACAGGCTAAAAATAAGAGCTAGCAGTGATGAGGACTGCAGTGCATCACAACTAATAAGTGAGAACGCTGGTTTAAGGAGCAGATGAACTAGAGTTCATCAAGCAGCAGATTAAAAAAAGACTATAAATCTGTCAGAAAAGAAAACTTCATGGCAAACCATCTAATAGTTGTCGAGATATTTCACTCAAAACCACAAAAGTCAATAGAATGGTGATGATAAAGGGAAAATCACAGAGTCATCAAAGAGACTGGGATACATCCTCTGGAAACAATGAGAATACAAGAATTGGTGCCAGATGGTCAGAAGTTGAAACTGACCTATACTGGCATTAAATGCAAAGTCAGAGGATTACCAAAGTTCATCCACTGAGGATCATAAATGTCTGTATATGTCATTATAAAAAAGTCAGAGTTAATTCAGTTTCAACCAAAGTGGCGGACCAACCAACACTGCTATCCTTAGGTTCAAGTGAAACACGAGAAGTAGAGAAAAAGTGAATTCAGTATAATGTAGTTGCTGTAGTTGTAGTTGCCTCAAAGTATATCTCCATACTAAAGTGCTGTCCTAGAAATAACTACAAAAGTGACATATACTGTTGCTCTGGGTGACATATGCCAACATATTACAACTCTGTGACTTAATTTTTTTTTTTTTTTTTTTTTAGTTCTGACAGTAGTTATGTTACACAAATATTCACGACAGTGAAGCTGCAAATGACAAATTTTACTTTGGCAGCTTCTAACTTCATGTTGCAGATAATTAACTGTTAACAGTTTTTCAGTCAATAATTTTGTCCTCATGCTTCATTTGAATTGAGTCATAAAAACTGTACACTAAATGAAGAGCAAACATTCATTCACAGTGGAAGCACTCGTGTTCGGTTGTGATTCTGGGATTTGTTATTTCAGCTGCAACAAGCTTGGAGAACAAAGTGACACAAAGGAGAGCTCAGTTCAACAATGCTGTGATGTTTTAATGAAGCACACGATTACATCATCAAGAACAAACAATTTACATAAAGCATGAGATAAGAAATAAATGAGAACAAAACAGGAGTTATCAGGTATATGCTGGTACCAAGAAAGAACTGGGAAGAACACAAGGTCAGATAAGAGATGTTCTGCTCTGATGTTGTGCAGCATGAATCGAGAAATATTTCACAACATGTACATAAAGCACTCACATGCTGCCACTAATCATAGATGTCTACATGTGTCAGTTTGCATCCATGTAAAATCCACCAACGGGTGATTCTCTAACTCCCAGACCATCAGCACCAGACCCCAGTTGCATCCCTTCTCTCTCTACACCAACAGCTGCATGTCCAGTCATCAGTCCAACCATTCACCTCCAATGAGGATTCTGCCAAAAGGTGGGACAGTGACCCCCCCCCCCCCATCACCCTCTGTGACTCCCCAATTGATACTGTGGAGTCTTTCCATTTCCTGGGAACTTCAAGTCCAGAAAGCCCAGCAGAGGATGTAGTTCCTGTGGCAGCTGAAGAAATTCCAAAGACAGTGATGGTGCACTTTTACGCCTCCGTCATTGAGTCCATCCTCTTCTCCTTTGTCACCATCTGGTACGCTGCTGCCACCGACAAGGACAAGGGCAGACTGCAGCGTGTCATTTGCTCTGCTGTGAAGGTGATTGGTGGCAATCTGCCATCTCTTCAGGAAGCATATGGGTAAGATTGTGGCTTACACTCCGACATGTTACATTAACATAGAGTCTACTGACTCTATGCAATGGACAAATAGCCGTCTCTGTTTTATCGCAATGTCAAGGTTCAGTAGTGGTGGCTGTTTGCTTTAGCTGAGAGCAGAGAGGTTTGCTTCGATTAATGGGTTAGATTTATGATGAATCTTAAACCAGCTTCTGAGGTAGTCTGGATCAATCTGTTTATCTTCTTCCATTTAGACTGGATAGTTATCCAATTTGCCCCAATCTGCAGGCTAAGATAAAAAGAGTTCTATTTGAATTAATAGCTCTACTTGACTGTATTCACAAAGATGCAGTTGGTTAAGTTTGAAATGAAGGTTGTGTACTATGCAAGCCCTTAGAAATATCTAAAAGTCTACTGTTTATGAGGCTGTAGCTCAGTCAGTACTGATGATCAGTTGGTTGGTTTGGTCCTCTGATTCACTGCACATTTTTAAGTGTATTTGAGAAGAGCCCTATATTAGTCCTGACTTATAAATGGAGGAAAATGAGTCACTTTGGACAAAATATAACTGTTGAAACAGAGAAACAGCCCACAGAGAGGCTCACGTGGCATGACATTTTAGAATTCTAATGTATACTTTTTTTTCCTAAAACCTCATGACCCTGCATAATGAAATCAATGCACATTATGTTTATGTTTAAAAGTTTTGAGGGTGTTCATCTGACAGTGCAAAAGGCTTTTATTTAATGACCACATAGGATGATGGATAGTAGTGTAGGAGCCCTGAAGCTGCAGCTCTTCTGTCTCTCACTGCGACTTCATCAAAGAAGTTAAAAGAAAAGTTTTCAGCAATTATTCGTCCGTGTCATAGCGGTTGCCCTCATCTCCGCCTCCAGTTATAGACGGAGCTAAACTGAAGCACTGAGCAGCTGCTCACTGCTGAAACGTCTGATTTAGATGTTGAGACAGCAAGGAGACAAGGAGTGAGGATGGGAAAGACAGAGACAAATAGACAGAAATGGACCAAAGTGAGCCAAAGAGGGGAGGGGATGCTTTGAGAGGTTTCCTCTCTCGTCTAACTGCTGTGAAAAAGATAATGCAAATGAAAAGGTGGCCTGCTGAATGATGATAGAGGCTTAAAACCAGTTTGCGGCGTATCTGGTCTGCACTGATGGCGCTGTTTCCGCTTTGCTTGTGAAATTAGGGAGGAGTTCTCATAATCTGGCCATTCAACACCTCAACACCTTCGTGTTTTAATAAGCTTAGAGTTGCCTTTATCCTCTTCTTTCCTAAACCCCCTTACTGACAGCTCAGTGCTCCCATCATACAGAAGACAAGGGCAAACATGGTTTTCTTTTCCTGATGCACTCCTCTTTCAGTCTATTAGAACACACATTCCTGCATGCTGTCGTGACAGATGCTGGCAGTTATTTATTCAAATTTCATTTTACTACAATTTTCTGCTCTGATTGGTGCAAAGTGGAGAGGGATCGTTAGGAATCAGGGGGTGGAATTATGTGACAATCTGTTATAAAGAAAGACCGCATCAATAACAATCACAATGTGAGTGTATGTGAGGCAGACACAGAGTTTTATCGGAGTGATAATTCAGCCACTTTTTTTTTAAGACCAGTTCAATAAGTCTAACTAACTGCTTATTTAGCAGCACAGTAGTACAATAACAGACAACTTATTTTGTGACATCTGGGTAATTTTTACTGGCAATATGCACAAAAGGACTGTTTACAGATCAATTTTAATGGGCGACATTCAGCAGGGGTGAAATTACAAACAGCTCACGTGCTGCATGCAGAATAATGTACCTTTCCACAGCATTAATACCATCAGTACAACAAAAGAGTCGTGTCTCCATTTTGCTGCTCTGGGAATCACCTTTTAAAGCCAACAGAAATACTGTTCATATACACAACTGTGCACAAAAAAGAAACCTGCCTTAAAGTCCCATTCACACAGGGGACGTAAGCAACATGGAACGGCTGCGCCGCGGTCACCGGAACTGACGGCTGCCACTCTAATCAATGAAACCGTTCCCACCGGGCGCGCAGCAGAACGTTTCAGCAGCGACTCTCCGCGCTGCAGCGCTATCATTACATAGCATTTCTATTTTTGACGTGAGCCATTGCTAAACCGCGTGAATCTCAACTGAGCAGATTCCACCAGTCAGGAAATCCGACACAGAATCAACGTAATACGTTTCCGCCCCCTTTCAAAATAAAGCACAATACGCAGTTCATGTAGCCTATCACAACTTCACATCAACATTACGTCGTGACCGGTGGCACCAGGTCAGCAGTCAATCGATCAAAAGGTCTCAACATGAACAACGAGACACTAATTGTTGACAATAATTTATGACACAACAGATCCTTTTTATAATCTCTTCCATGTCGGAGAAGCAAAGTAAGCTGTTTGTTGTTGTTGTTTTCTTTATACACAGTTTATCGCTGGGTCTCCAGTACATTCAGGATTCTTGTATTCTTGTGTGATCTCATGATCTTGCGTGAATACAGCTGGGCCGCTACACTGCCGTCACGCGCCCGGTGTGAATTGGGCAGAGGACGGAGCAAAGCAGTGCAACCGTTCCGCAGCGCTTCCATCCCTGGTGTGAATAAGATGTAAAACCTCACACAGAAAGGTTACAGCGAAAGGTTGAGGTTATGCTGTTTCAAGCACTGGAATAATTTAACTTGAAACATGGGTGCTGGATTTTTAAAATTTTATTGATAATAGCTTAACATCAAAGTTGTACACATGTATTGGTTATGATTATATTACTTATATCCAAAAACTAGCAAGTTGACAACTTTGCTAGCAGCCAAACACACTGGAAAAAGTGATTCTGAGCATTTGGAAATATAACATACATGAAGACTGTGAAATTAAGAATAAAAATCTCAGTTTGTATCTTTACATGAAAATGTGTTGTTTGAAATAAATATGCATTTGTTCAAAATACAGTATATTGTGTGTTGTTTTTCCATTTACAAGCGTTAGTTATCCCAGTCGATCTTCTCAAGTACAAACACTCAACAAACAATAAACTTGTTTCATTTACGTTGTTTTGTAAAACCACCAACTGACACCTGCATTCTGGGTACCTCCTACATGAAAACAGCAAAGTGCCACATTTCCAGAGGCTGAGCTTAAAGTTGAGTTGACTGAACTCCGACCAAGGGTCTAAGGACAGAGGGTGTCACTCCCTGTACAGATCATAAAGCCCTCCAAGGCAAATGTATTTTGTGACTCTGGGCTATACAAATAAAATTTGATTTGATTTGATTTGAACTTTAAGGTAAGAATAAAGTTTCCCAAGTAGCTGGTTAGATTAGATATTACTGTCAATATTACTTTTCAGTTTTCATAATGTTGTATGTGGTTTCTCTGTGTTCTGGGTTGGAGCCCCAGCTAGTTTCTAGTTTTCATAACTTTGTAGAGTCTTTTTGTTTAATCTGAAGATGAATGTTAGCAAGTGGCTTTACTCAAGGCCTTGTGTGTGACGTTAACTTCTAAGTTAAGTGGATACAAAATAGATGATTCTAGTGTAATTTGAAGTTAACATTAGTATGTGGCTATAAGGAAACAACAACTGCCACAACAACTGCTGGGACTGGGGCAGTTACTACTGCCCTGCCCCGGCAACTGCTGCTGTTATGGGCATTTATTTTTAGTTTTTATTTTATAAAACAATCATCAGTGTTGTATTAGACTTGCTGGAAGTAGCATTTTCATTAAGTGATTTTTTGCATTAATTTGCATTTATTTAATAACAAAATCTCTGAACATCTGTGTCAACCGCTGCCACTGTGTGGGGCACTACCCAAAGCTCATGACCGTAGGTAAGGGTAGGAACATAGACTGACTGGTAAATCGAGAGCTTTGCCTTTCGGCTCAGCTCCTTCTTCACCACGACGGACCAGCGCACAGTCCGCATCACTCCGGTCAATCTCCCACTCTATCCTTCCCTGGCCTGTATTAGTGGGTCCGGAACCCCATACTCCCAGAGCACCCCCCACAGAGCTCCCCCAGGGACATGGTCGAATGCCTTCTCCAAGTCCACAAAGCCCATGTAGACTGCTTGGGCGAACTCCCATGCACCCTTCAGGACTGCGCTAAGGGTATAGAGCTGGTCCACAGTTCCACGACCAAGACGAAAACCACACTGCTCCTCCTGAATCTGAGTTCTCTGCGATCTCAGCCCCAGAGATAGGCGAGCACGCTATGGGGTCCCCAGACTCTGCTTCCTCAGTGGAAGACGTGCTGGTGGGATTGAGAAGTATTCTCTCCACCGAGCCAAGACGTCCCCAGTCGAGGTCAGCAGCACCCCGCCCCCACTGAACACAGTGTTGACAGTGCACTGCTTCCTTCGCCTGAGCCGCCAGATGGTGGTCTAGAACCTCCTCAAAGCCGTTCGAAAGTCGTTCTCCATGGCCTCACCGAACTCCTCGCAATGTCCCCCGCCTCCCCCAGGACGTGAGTGAAACTCTCCCGGAGGTGCGAGTTGAAGCTCTTTCTGACAGGAGATTCAGCCAGACATTCCCAGCAAACCAGCACAGAATGTTTGGGCCTGCCAGGTCTGACTGCCATCCTCCCACACCATCAGAGCCAACTCACCACCAGGTGGTGATCAGTTGACAGCTCCGCCCCTCTCTTCACCCGAGTGTCCAAAACATGAGGCCGCAAGTCTGACGACATGACCACAAAGTCGATCATCAAACTGCAGCCAAGGGCGTCCTGGTGCCAAGTGCACATATGGACACCCTCATGTTTGAACATGGTGTTCGTTATGGACAATCCATGGCGAGCACAGAAGTCCAGTAACGGAACACTGCTTGAGTTCAGATTGGGGGGGCGTTCCCCCCAATCACGAACCTCCAGGTCTCACTGTCGCTGCCCACATGAGCATTGAAGTCCCCCAGGAGGACGAGGGAGTCCCCAGAGGGAGCGCTTTCCAGCACCCCCCCCCTCTCTCTGCACACGCCCCCTGTGACCCCTCCCATGGGTGGTGGGCCCCTGGGAAGGAGGGCCCATGTCACCCTTTCGGGTTGTGCCCAGCCGGGCCCCATGGGTGAAGGCCCGGCCACCAGGTGCTTGCCAGCGAGCCCCACCCCAAGGCCTGGCTCCAGGGGGGGCCCTGGTGACCCACGTCTGGGCAAAGGAGACCTGGCTCTATTGTTATTTATATTCATCAGGGGGGTTGAGCTGCGCTTTGTCTGGTCCCTCACCTAAGACCTGATTGCCATGGGTGACCCTACCAAGGGCATAAAGCCCCCGACAACATAGCTCCTGGGATCACTGGAATACGCAAACCCCTCCACCGCGGTAAGGTGGCAGCTCCAGGAAGGGGGCAGCTCCAGGAGGGGCTTCTCTGGTCCATATTTTTTCAAATATATTAAATGGTAGAAAGGCCAGATTTTGAATTAGAATCCTGTTATGTACTGAGAAATGTAGACTAGCAAACTATATATACACATTTGGGATCTATGGGGTCTATCGCTGTGATTGGTTACCTATACTTTATAACAATTAGAGTAATGAACACCAAGCTTTACATGATCAGGTTCTTCTTACTACAGCCTCTTCCAATCAAATGTGCTGTTGAGAGTGAATAAATATATATGACTATGCAGGCAGAAAGTAAAATTGCAGTCACTGATGACAACAGCCACAGTTGCTGCCTTGCTGCCTTGCTGGAGTCCGTGGCAGTCACTGCCCTGCCACGGACTCCAGCAAGGCAGTGGAAGCTGCCCCAGACTGGCTAGTAAATGAAAAAAAAATTCAAAATTCATAAATGTATAAAATAAAATAAAAGTCATTTGTACATACTGGATTTTCTTCTGTTGTTGTCCTCGGCCTGCCCTCAGCCTTAGTAGTGCTTCTCTGGTCCAGGTAGGAAAGGTCTCCTTAGATCTTGGCTTTGGAGTGTGGTGGAATGTACACTGCTGTGGCAACAAGAATTGGAATTAGAATCAGAAACAGAATGACTTGGATCTGGAATTCACCAGGTGTGTCTTGCTCTCTGTGTACATACGAATGGAGATAAAGGTAAAGAAGCACACGTGACAATAAAAGTATGTACACGTAGACAGTACAAACAATCAAATGACACTCAAGTAAATATGGTCTGTACAGCAGGTTATTATGTACATGAGCTATTAGTATGTGTATCACGCAGTGAGTGACGTCTGCCAACAGGTATGCCGGGGTCAATGACAGCCTCCCTTCATTCACTGAAGAGAAGAGAATAACAGGTTAACAATTGCATCATGTCATCAAAATAATAGATAATAGCTTTTGCTGATTTCTGTTGATCTTAGAAGACTAGAACGTCAGACTTGTGGTTATACATACCACAATCACAGAAACAGATACAGAATGGTACTGAAGGGGTTGCAATGTTACATGTAAATATAACATGAAACATTGATATTATACTTACTAGTTTGTTTGTTTTTTATTGTTTGCACATTAATATGGACGCTTTTCCATTGTATTTTTATTCATTTAAGTAAGTTGTTTATATTTACTATGTCATCTTGTGTTCAAAGATTATGATAAACATTTTTCAGGACCATGCTGCATTTGTTGCATTTATCCATGTACTCTTGCATAAAATATAAATAAATACCATGTACTTTTTTTTCCTTTTAAAATGTAACAGACTTTTATCGGCACAGATCATCTAAAAAGGTTTGGAATATGTCCCTCAGAGTTTGACAAAATAGGGGCCCCCAAACAGCTAGAAACGGCCCTGTGCTCCACTTCATGACCTCATATCTTCATGATAATACTAGTTTTTCTGTTTTTCTTTTGTGTTTTTCTTTTTTTTTGTTTATCGAAAAGAAACTGGGCCCACAATAGTGGTTGATTGCAGCCCCTGTCATCACAGTCCCTCCACCAGTAACATTTGAACTAATCATGGTTTGTTCCGAGCTCAGGTGTTCACCTCAGAATCAAAGAAACAAAGCAAGAGCTAGCTTTAAGGTGGCTTGA
Organism: Protonibea diacanthus; assembly: GCA_028641955.1. Classification (NCBI taxonomy): domain Eukaryota; kingdom Metazoa; phylum Chordata; class Actinopteri; family Sciaenidae; genus Protonibea; species Protonibea diacanthus. Next base: position 4,618,922 of record CM053988.1, on the reverse strand, counting down.
GCAGAACTCTGGAAGATGTGGGGACGCTGCTGGTTTTAACAACTAAAGGAATACTTTGACACTTTTCCCTTTGACACTGCAATTCAAGCTGAATCTGTTTTAACCCCTTGTGGCCACTCGTGACCTCTTGGTTTCAGTAAGGAATTCTAACAGTGCTAACATGCTGGGTGAAAAAAGTAATACAGTCAAATGTCAAAGTCTACCATTAAAGAAAAACACCACATACATAAATGCATGTATAGTAACTACCACTTTGGTGTTATGATTACAGATTAACACACACTTGTAACCAGACTGCTGTGAGATCTGCCTGTAATCAGACTACATTTCCCATAAATCCTTGAAATCAAATTCCCTGTAACAGTGAGCAATACACAAGGCTAATTATTGAAAATGCTGCAGTGAAACATGGAAAATCATGACAGCTATTTAGAGACTACTTGTATTCTACAAGAATATCCTGGGGTTTGCTGATAACTACTGCTAACAATTGGATTTTACTATTTTATGGAATTTAGAAGATTGGAATCTAATGAAATATGATTTTGCTTTGCTATATGATTATTAAAAAATGCTACAGTGAAAGAACAAGAAAGTAATTACTTATATATAACCATTTACTTAATTTCTTGAATGTAAGAAATGAGTTTTGGAAGTAAAGTCTATTTTAATTTTGCAAGTAAAGTCAACTTAGCTTAACTAAATAGACTTTACTTATACTACTCTACTTTTACTTATGTTCACTCATTTGCAAAACTAAGTAGCCTATAGACTAGCCTTGCTTTATCTACACAATAATCTGATGCAAAAAGTTACCTTTTTAAGTAGCTTAAGCTCAATATTTTTATCAGTGCATTAAGCAGGTACAACCAATGATGCTTAGAACTCAGAGCCTCCTGTATACATGGCTAACAAACTGAGCTGACATTAGCTAACACCAGCCACAGTTGGCAGCAGTTTCATCAGGAAACTCACAGAGAGATGCTAACATTAGCATGCTAACATATGCTCATTGTTCTAAACAAGACACAGCTCAGGCTGGAGAGAACGTAATGAGTCTTGCAGGTTTAGTCATAAACCAGAGTATTGGACAAATTAAAATGATGGCCTGATAACGGGTGTGAAGTACAGTATAATATGATTATGCTGCAGTGATTGGCTTTTGTGCTGTAGTACATTGTAGATGTGCATTACCTTAATTTAATCAAGACAGCAAAGAAGAGTTTGCAGCAGTGTAATATCGATAGCTAATCAAATGTAAAAAGATGAGAAGACAGAAGGGCCTGTCTTGTTAAAATATGATTGCATAAATGAAAACTTAACCATAAAGGCCCATTTCTCATAAAAACATGTTTCCAATAAGGCAAGGCTCTCTGCCCCTGGCGGCATTTGATAATTTACAGCAATTGCAAAAGGATGGTTATGTTTTCCTGTTTTCTGATTGGCTGGTTAAGATGCTTGAAGCTTGTTTACATATTACATATTAAATAATTCTTGTTTCCACAGAGGACATGTTGCTGTCTCCATCGGGGGGTGTGAAGGGAAACAGATCCTATGGCAAGAATTTTAATTTAGCAAAAGCAAGGCAGACTCATACACGTTTTTTTTTTTTTTTTTTTTTTACAGAGATAACATTGTCAGCCAGTGAAACTGTCTGACAAAGTAACTTCCGTCTGGACGTTCCTGGAGTTTAAATGCCCTTTGGGGCTGGAAATAGCCTTTTACAGTGTTGTGTATTTAGAATACAAACCCCTTCTCTTGTAAAATTTTTTAATCGAAGTCGAGGTAATGCAGAAAGCATTGGAGGAAAGCTAGATATTTAGAAAAAGAACACTGAAGTGCTGCAGAATGACCTCAGATGGCAGAAGGTCAGGTAAAAGAACTAGCTCTGGTAGCTTTTTATAAATATCTGCGCAAGTTTGCCAGGTATAATTTAGTCTGGAGTGGCACTCTAAAAGCACTTAGAGGCTACTTATTATTTGCTCTGATCTGAACCAGTTTGTCCATTTGTAAGCTTGGAGAAATTTCCCTTAGTTTGGTTGTATCACAAAAAGTAATTCTGAGCTTGTTGGGACAAACTGCTGAGCCTTCTGTGTCATGGACTCAGTTTACCCCCTTGTGATCACCCTGTAGACCTGCACTCTTACTCACAGACAAATTGAAGCTGCGTTGTTTTTTCTTTAGATCAAGGGACACAATCGATCTCATATCAGATTGGGTTGTTAATTAGTGGCTATATGTGAGGCTAGTGGAAGCAGTTAAACATCATCCATTTGTTTAACCTGTGTAGATAGTACAAGTACAACTCGGGTCAAGCTGCTCTTTGAATGAGACACATTCTTGGACCTCCCCGGAGTTAGCAGGCAACTGATGGTTAACTGATGGATAGATAGTGCACCTATTGATTGTTGACAATGTTCTGGTGATAGAACAAAACAATTTGTATGAGCCAAGACCAACATTATAAATTTTATTAGATCAATCAGACAAGAAAAAGGCCAAGTTAACCTCTTGAGCACCAGCCTCTTTTTGGCCTCTGCTCAAAAATGACATACCCAAAATGTTGCGGCGAATGCCCCCCTCTTGTCAGCTGATATGCCAACGCGAGTGCGGTAATTATTCACCTGCGTGCAATAAAGCGGAGGAAGAGAGACTCACTTCCTGGTTGTGAGCGAGGACTGAACGAGCAAAAAATACTGCTGCAGCGCAACAAAACTGGTGCGTTTTTTGCCAAGCATTCTGTCAAGCTGTGCTGAAGTTGTTGCCAAAATCAAGACCTGAACACACAGCCGGTAAGGTCGCGTTTGTTGTGAATGAATGAATCTTTGTTGTGAACGTGAGGAACTTGTTGATGCGGGGGAAAATGTTTTGTGTTTGTAGCCTCTTAAGTTTGTAAGTATTTAACCCAGCGAAAACATGGGTTAAAAACGTGCATCTTTATACTTGCATACAGCACATGTTTAAAATGAATTAAAAGTATTTCATTGCTGAAACGTAATTTCACAGTGGATATGTTTTGTAAACACGTATGTTTAAAATTGTGGTGAAACTTGTTGGTTGCTGGCTAGCTGTTTGTTGATTCATTTATTTATGTATGTATAACAGTTAATTTAAAATCTGTCTTAACTTAAAGTAAATTCTATCTATTTTAATATACATGTATTTAATGTTAAGCTTTTGATGATCATTTGAGTCTTGTGTAACTCCTTTTACAAAAAAAAACGTCTTTTTAAGGTTTTTCACCTGCTAACTACTCCTGTTGTAAATATCTGGGCCACAAAGATTGAAGGAAAAATAAATGGAAAAAGATGGAACAAAGGCCTGGTTTTTGAGTGGATTCCAGCTTTAATGTTCAGCATTGGTACTACCCTTCAAGTGTGCGATTACCACAGCAAAGAAGCAAAACACTTGACACAAAATGAATATTGTATTGTATATCTCTGCAAGTATAAGGTCTATTTGATTAATTTTGGTGTCATAATAAAGACATTTGTGACATTTGTGACCTTTGTTTAGATGTGTAAGTATCAGTATAAAACAGAGCACAACATAAATGAAAAATTTCATTTCCGCCACATAAAATTTTAATGAGTACAGTATCTCAATCTCAATAAGCAGCTCCAAATCTAAATCAAAGCATAACATCATTTGTGATATTATACATAATACATACGTGACACTATCTCTATCTGGTGTTGGAGTTGTGTTTGGTGTGTATAAATATGACTTTTATTTGTAGCAGAGCTTCTGTTTAATTTAACATGCAGTGACTGTATTGTTACATGATTAGTACAGTGTTCCATGCTTTTTGGTGCGGAGCAATCCCAGCGTCGCCCAATTATGGTGGCTTACGAGGTGAAGAGTACATTCAGACAGAGTCCAGCGCTGCGGCAAAAAACAGGCTTTTCCATTCATTTGAGTGGGTGTAGTGTGTTCTGGATCAGGCACTCAATCAGACACTCATATTGGGCAAACCCCTCCAAGGTCAGCCTGAAATTTTAGATGGATTTGTGAACTAATCACCACGTCATTGTTGTCTTCTGGCTTTATTTATTTAACATACCCTGCTTCTAAATCTGTGTCTTGTTTGTATAGAGAGACGGAATAAGTGAGCATCGGGTCGAGATCAGGTCGAAATAATCAAAAGTTATTTCCTGATTCTTTCTCAGAGGTCACGTTCAGCACAAATAGATACACTCCCAGCAGTCTCCATTCCACTGCACAGCCCTGAACCCTCTGAATGCACCCTAATAAAGCTCATAGTTTTATTACCACCTTTCACCAGATGACTGAAATAATGATGATTGAGATGACTCCAGCAAAAAAGGATTTTCTACTGATATTGGAAATTTGTTTGCAACAGTGAATTCATTTGGTGTGAAAGCAGCTTTAAAGGCACACTGAGTCAGAGGTGTCAGAGGACAAAGTCTGATACCCACTGGCATTCTCGGTACGCTCACCCAATGTTTGGCACATTTTCCTGTTTATAGATTGTGACTGAAACTACAGTACACCTTTCAGTTTAAAATAGATAGGTAGATAAAACAGATATTTATGCTACCAGCTCTGTTTTATCTTACAGCAGCCTGTAATTTATATATGCCATGCATTCAATGAACATATTTGGAATTCTTTGAAGTGCATCTTGTAATTGCTGGCTAAAGAACTGCATCCCCATTAATCCTTCATGTTGAAATGACACCCCTTACTACAATAAAAAAAATAGTAAATATTTTTGGTCTGAAGTTGAACACAGCTACCAATCCTTGAAATGATGTCCCACAGTAAATATTAGAAGGATGTGCACAGAATTTTAATACTGCAATAAAGGAACATTGTCAGGAATGACATGCAGTGGTGAAAAAAACTAAAGAATACATCTACAGCGCAGACTAATTTACACCAAAGAAACTTGGAAAAACAGTCTATGGCACTTTACCCCTAACTTACTTTTTACACAGACACACAATCTAGAGAGTTTGTCTCTGAGGAAATGAAAAATCTGTCCAGAATATTAAACACAGACAAAAAACAAAATGTGAGGCAACAGCTGCTCTACATTGCTTTAAGCTTCTATGTCTCACTTTATGGTGTATTGCTTCAATTTACAGTGCAGGTGATTGAAGAGTTTCACAGCACAACATAGGCAACAGGGTTAGATATCTCCTTTTCAAAGCTATTTGCTTGAACTTTTCCTGCTGCATATTGAATGAATATAATTCAAACAGATGGAGGGAAAAAAGAGCGAGAATAAGAGTGCATGGGTACGTATTCCCAGCCTGATTCTCTGTCTATTACAACTCCATTTCCCCAAATGTTTGCATGCTGTGTGTCTATGTCTATGTAACGTCTATGTAAATAGAAACAAAATGTAATGATGTGCAAACACTGAAAACAGATAGATATAATTAAATAAATAGATAACTTATCAAATGTCAAAACTGAGAAAATAAATGTCTGAGCTGCTGATTACTGTTCTACTGACAAATCAACCTGGTACCTTATTAAGTTCATGTTTTCAACCCAATTATACTGAACTGATGACACCAAACAGAGAAAGTTGTCCCAGAAGCTGGGACGTTTTACTAGATGTGGAACAGGAATATTTTAGATGACTTGCTGACATGTCATTGATTCCTGCAAAAGTGAAACAAATGTCGTTAAAGGGAGAAGACTGACAAGGTTTCAAACACAGAAAGCCTTCATGAGGCCCTCATTTGTTTGACAATCCTAATGAAATGTCACATTATCTCCTCATTAGCTTTGATGATTCATTTCATATATTCTTCTTTGAAAAGGTCAGCTTTAATTCAGCTTCATATTTTTTATCTGTATTTTAATCCTTCAGCTATTGCCATGCCTTCCTAATCTAACTCTTCACAGTTTAACATAACGTTGCCACAAGGTTAATGTAAACTTGTGGCAACACTTGAGGCGCTTATTATTTCATTCTTCATGTCTCTGCAATAAACCTTACAGTTTCAGTGACACTTTCTTCTCTAATTCACTTCATTCACAACCAAAACACAGATTTTATGTAGAAATGATCAAAAAAAAAAAAAAAGGCTGGTGAATGCTCTTATTGAACAAGTTTGTATGTTAAGCCAAAGGGAAAGGGACGAGTGAGTCATAATTATTGTTCAAACAATATCTCCTTGCCATACTGTATAAGTTACAGCAGTTGCATGTATAGAGGTTTGGGGGATGGTTTAGTAAGTGCAGAGCCTTTCTTCTTGTCCACTGACCACTCAAAGCACTTTCACAACACTTGACACATTCACACACATTCAGACACTGATGGCAAAGGTTCCAAGGTGCCTGCTCATCAAGAGCAGCACTTCCTATCCAAAGCACTCAAACTGACTTTGTGCTCACCCATATAAACGGCATCAGGAACAATTTAGGGTTCAGTATCTTGCTCAAGGACACCTTGACCGGACTGGAGGAGCCGGGAATCAAACCAGTGACCTCCAATAGCTGGATGACCTGCTCAATTTGAACCACAGTTTCTGGAATGCACCTCCTGTATTTTCACAGACAAGAGAACCAGCTGTCCTCTGATGTCTGCTCATGATGGTCTGATACCCTCGCCGTATTGATTCATGGGCACTGATGGTCACTGATAACCTGTTTGTGAAGTTCTTGGACAGCTGCTGTCTTAGACTCCAGTAATGTTTATGTTATCAAATGACTGTGATCACAAAATAGAGATTTGATGAATGTCTCCTGATGTCACCTGATCACCTGGGTAGTTTAACATAAGAAAGGCATATGTAAATAAGGTGATCGAATCATGGGTGTGGCTGTATAAAAAAGTGGTATCAATGATCTCAGAGAGCAGAAGGGGAACAGAATAAGACTCTGAGATTAATCAGGTTGTGTGCTGCACTGCATAAGTCAGCATTTTTCAACCTGGACCTTTTTCTTTGTGTCAAAGTGACAGATGGAGACAAGAAGTTTGGAATTTGGTTCAGTCTTGAATGACTGCAGCCGTAAAATGGGCTACAACGTGACCCTTGCCGACAATTGCGCATTGTCAAAATGCGTCCATTAAAAATGGTCGGTTTTGTCACTGACAGCATTATAGAAAAGACTCGACAGACAGATGAAAGGTTTTCTGTTCCTTTCATTGGATCAGGTCTGTGAAATCACAGCAGAGGATCACAGCACCCACAGGAGCGGCGCTGGTCTCGAGAGCTTTGGAGCAGCTGCTTCACCTCCTCTGTCGGCAGGTTTGTAATTTTGACTCGAGACTGGGTTCGTAAAACTGCATGACTCAGGGGGGCTACTTGTCTGATGATTCAAATCATCAGTGTTCAGGTGGCAGCCTTGTTCATTTTGCCAAGAACCAACTGTGATGAAACGACCTTCGTTCCATCATGAAGACCAGACATTACCAAGAAATGGGTAGAGAGGGAAGCTTCAGCTGAAGGGGACTCAAAATATGTGTTCAGAAAATCATGCCTGTCTTGCAGTCTTTATTAGATTTCAGGAGCAGCAGTGAGCACTGTAGCAACAGCAGGTAGATAACAGAATTGCAGTTGTCTACCAAATACATTAGCTCCGACCTTAGGATAGTTAGCGATAGTGAACTAACAAAAGACAGATAACCATGTTTGGATATGCCATAACCACAAAGGCACTACATTTTCTATACATACCATTATAGATTAAACATAGATACAGTCATAACTACAATACTGTTCCTGTTTGATCAGTCAAATGTTCCACTAATTGCCATACTAATTGCTAATACCCCACCTTCACTTCCTAACCTCACCACCACATACAGTATATACCCTACTACTATGGATATGAAACAAGGGTCTGTCAACTACTTATAGAATAGAAACACAGGCTTGAGAGATCTATGATTCTTTAGACACCTGAAATCACCCTGTTGGTCAAGAGACAATAAATATCCAGAGGGAAGAAGAGCTCAAAAAACTTTAAATTCTTCATAACCATCATTACACATAAACATGCAGGTTTTATGGACTCTAGGGGGCACAGAGTTACCATATTAATGTTTAAATCAATTAATCCATGTGGTTCTTCTTGGCAAAAGTAAGTAGGTCACATGTAATTATTTATAGGATACAGTATGTCTTCTGGTTGTAATCATCTGACTGGCAGCATTTATCATATCCAAGATATTAAATGTTTGATCCACGCCCTTTCCTTTCTTTAGCTGCTGTAACTCATGTCGAGTCTCACAAAAATTCATTAGCTGCATTTGTTGCTTTTTTTCCTATAACAAAAAAGCCTATAATTGAAAGCTCTTAACAAAGGTGCTTTAAATAATGGTGACCCATCAATATTAATCTGCAGTTTAAATGAACAGTTAACAAACTGCTGTCAAAATACCTCTGTACTGCAAACCACCACATTTTTCATGGGTTTTATACTCAGTTTTTTGAGTATAAAACCCATGAAAAAGGATACTACGACTATCCTTGCCCAGTTCTGGATGGTTCAGCCTCAACAAGCTAAGGAAGACTGTCAGCATACAGCCCAAGTTGTCCAAAAGTCTCACTGGTTCAACCGAAATATCAGCTTCTGCATCAGATTCTGACACAACTTGTCCCTCTGCCTATTCTGGATCATTATGAAGGTCATTCAAATTGTCATCTACCACCTGAGGAGACACTCTGGAGTCAGGCGTTGTTGCTTTGCCATCACTGTCATCGGTGTTGTGACAAGGGTCTGCCCTGTTAACTACTGTCTGTTCGGATGTTGACTGACAATCTTCACAAATGTCATAGAGTCATTTTTCTAGTGAAGAGCGAGCCCTCTGCCTGACTCCAGAGCTTATTAATGGTGTCATCTTGTCTCTAAAAAAGATTATTTGTGACAAAAAAAAGAACGAGGAGTGACATCGTCGGTTGTCTTTGCTTGGAAACTATCCCAAGTCTGACAAGTTAGAAGAAGAAGCACTGAGCCCTGCCACATTAAGAAGCCATAGCAGCTCTACAAGTCTGCACAGCTCAGTGAGGATTGTTACAATACAAAAAAACTATTTGAGTCTTCTCGGTAAAGGTTCTTGTAACTTGAACTTAAAAGTGGAATATGTCCTGGATTGTTGGTATTTGAAGCCAAACAACACCCTTCAAACTAAACTCCCTTTAGTGCCTCTTCAGATCCATGGATGCACATTGCCAAGACAACAACCAGCCTCATACAGCATGGATATGGATGTCTCTTTATCATAGCTGAAATGAAACAAATTACCACACGCACAGTGTCCTTCACCATTTACATCAACAATGTCACAAAAGTGTAAGAGGTGACTATGTAGAGTCCTGATGGATATCTGGATACATACAGATGTACAGTGTCAATTTTGTATATGTATATCTTTATTTTATCTTTACAATGTACTGACAGTAAATGCACTGTTTCAAACTGGGCCCAATTTACTGTCCATTTTCTGTACACTATTAGTTTTCTGAGCTCTCGCACACAAGAAAGCTTTTTCATTTTCGTATCTCTCTCTCAGACACACATCCCTTGCAGTCCACACACCACTTGTACATACGGCTAAGAGTGACCTTGACACGTCCAACAAGCTTCCACTGCTCATTTTGATTACCCCCTCCCAACTTGCCATCAGCCTTCATTCACAGCAACCCTCCTCAACACCCATGGCCCTTCAGTGTTTTGAAGTCAAACTCCACTCTCCTCTCTAAGCTTTTTCTTTTCTTTAACCACACCATTGTGTGTCCAACATGATGCACACTGTATGGAAGTATGTATATATGTGCTTCTGTATTGTTAACCATCACCATAACTTAAACTTCTCTACTTAAAAGCCATCATGACCTCATGAAAACTTGTATAAATAAAGCTAAACAGGGATTTGGGTGGACAGCATAGAAGCTTTTTTCTGCCAAGACAAGAAAAAAAAAGTTGCAAATAAATGCAAATAAAAATACTTCTTGAATCAAAATCTATTTGACAGAGTCAGAATTTGGACTTCTCTATATAATATACAGTACAGTGCACAGCCAAAGAAATCCCTTCCACCCTTCCTCCATTGTAATGGGGTGGTGGCAAACGTCTCAGACTGATAATAGACCTGGAGTATATCCACTGTGACACCACTCACAGTGGTGTGTGGATAAACATTTTGAAGATTGATTGATTATTGGCCTACATTACTGATGTCACCATCTTGGTTTTATTGGTGCCAGAAGCAACCATATTTGGATGAGAGTGTGGAGCCGGTGGATCATGTACTTGCAAGTTGGGCTGTGCTTGGTTTTGACTCCATCAGTCAATAGTCAATGCAGTAACAGAATCTTGGGACTAAGACGGTAAACTCATGGGACAGATTCACATTGGCTTTACTTCACAGACTTCTCACAGCTCACAGTTCTGTTAACTAAATTGTTATTGCTCATTTTTTTTTTATTATTTATTTGAGTGAACAAATCAAGGGCAACAGCTTCAGATTTAAACAATGTGCTTTTTAAGGGAACATTTTTTCTTCCACCCTCAGCCTTCCTCACTCTAACCTTTGTTGATTGGCGTCCATTTCTTTTTTTTCTGTTTCCATCCTCCTCCTAATGCTCTCACATACTCTCCTTGCCACCAATGTGTATCACAGTCACTGTTTACTTGGCTTTCAGAGCTCCTAGATTGCTTTGGCTATTTGCTCCTCTGGATGAGCTCAGTTTGGAGACCTGGGTCTTTGATAGGCGGATGGGAATCAGCGGCATTTCGTTGGGGAGCTAGTTAACCTGCAGTGCCCCAGAATCTGGTCTTGTTTTGCTTCACGCGACCTTTGTCTGTCTTAGCTTGTACAGCTCACACTCAGCTCACTCAACTGTTTCTCAAAGACTCCACAAATGAGAAAATACCAATTGTCAGCAAATATCAATTTACTTTCCCCATTCTGCACGTCTCAGAGGAAATTTACACCAGAATAATTGACTGGGGTTTATGGGTGTCTGAGCACAGAAGCAGAACAGAGCTGTGGAGAATATATTGGCTGAAACTATGACAATGAGACCCAGACTGCAGGAAAAAGAAGACACTTTTCCCTTTTAACTGACACCTAAATAGCACAGCATCCTCCAGATATTAAAAGTAACAAAAGTCGGTGAAGAACATCAGCAGCAGGTGGAAGTGACTCATCTGAGACGTGGTTCCTGGTAGACTCATCTCCTCTCTTCTATTATTGTCTCCTCCCTTGTCTCCTCATTTCAGGTTATAAAGTGCAGCTGCTGCAAATTTTTCCACCCAGCATGCCATCAAGACTTGATAGTGGGAGCAATGCATCCTGCTTTCTGAAAGGGTGTGATCTCGTGAAATGCCTGCTTTCAGGAGCACAGTACATCAACCACTAATACAGACGCACTACACTAAGAAGCCATGTAAGGGCTGTATCTACTGCTTCTTGTGGAGTAGTTGCTGTGTCTGTCACTGTGTATGTCATAGTGACCTTTCAGCTACTGTCGGCTCTGAGAAACGAGACACAATCTTTTGGCTCATCTTTCTTTGTAACTTCTGATGCTCTTTGATTTATTTTTCTGTCTGGACTCTTCACTTGCTTGACCTTGAGGGTATGACCTGGCACAGAGGGCACCGATATTTCATAAAGCAATGTCCCACTGTATGACCTGTAGGTTTCAAAAGAAATAAGGCTGATAACACACTTCTGTCCAAATTTAGACTGTAGAAGCAAATAAGTGTCGTGGTCTTCAGATATCTTACTGCGTTAGGATAGCCGTGTAGCGGCTGGATTCATAAAACAGGAGGCTTGAGGCAGAGGTTGTGTGCAAAACTAACCAGGTGTTTTATTTCACATTGACACATTAACATACAGACTTAAAAAAGTTAAATAAAACAGAAAGTAGTTAATTAGGTTACAACGTTACCATCAATTAAAAGTAATCCGTTACGTTACAGTGTCACCTATGAATAAAGGTACTAGAGTACTCATGCATTACCAAAAATTAAAAGCTGTTTCCAGCGCCTCGCACATGCTGCAACTTAACTGACACAGACACACAGCCTCCTTTAAAAGCACCGAGAAGTCCTGACAATGAATAACGTCAGTCATCCAACTAAATTAACTCTGCAGGATAATAATAACAGGAAAGACAGTCAGCAATATGCCAAATAGCATTTTATGAATTATTATTATTATTTTTTTTTTATCAGTCAGAACGTATGATCAAAATTAGGTAGCCTATATATGAGCACCAAACAAGATTAGATAACTCCTGAATATTTTTTTTTTTACTTGAATGCAGTTATGAAAGTGCATTTAAGTGCTCTTAAGTAAACACAATCTGAGGTAAACAGGTAGCAGATTCAGATCCATTTAGAAATTAGCGACCAGCCAACGATCTAACAGAAATTTTAACAATTGCCTTTATGTCAAGCAAAAATGATAACAGGCCGAATAACACAAACAATAAAATTGCTCACTGGCACACAGGCAAATGACAAATAGCCTAATAGCCGAACTATGAAAATGCTATTCAAGTGTCACAGGCCTAAATTCACTTTACCGTCGTCTACTTACACTTACTCTTTAAAGTAGTGATTAAAACGTAGCAGAAGAGGATTTTCAAAACGTCTGTCTGACAGTCGATATCTCTTATGAGTAAGAATGAGACTCCTAAGGCTGAAAAGTCTCTCCACGGGTACGCTGGAGGGTGGTGGGGTATTGAAGTGCAGAAATACTGTTTTGATCCTAGGGAACTTGTTTAACATATTGATCTCGACACCTGACTTAAGTTACTCAGCAATTTCAGCACACAGGTACAACGTAGGTCAGTAGGGCACAGACGCATCTTCATAGCGCTGTGCCTTCGCTGACACATCCACAGGTAGAACAGTACTGTCTGACAAAAAGCAGGCTGCAGTCGCAATTTCTCTTTCTTTATCCGGAGAAATTCTTAAAGTAACAGATTACTTTTTAAAAAAAATAACGAAGTTACTGATTGCTTAACGCACAAAACTAACGTGCTACGTTACACATTACGTGAAAAAAGTAATTAGAGTACTCTAACGTGTTACTTTGTAATGTGTTACCCACAACACTGCTGTGGTCCAGGAGCACAAGTGGTCCTACCTGCCGCCACGTACTGTATGGTGGAACTGGCAGCCTTATATAACTTGCTGCTGCTACCAACCTAGACCCTGACACAGTCTGGCGGCTTCCTCCCATTACATTCCAACATACCAAACATTAGACAAAAACCTTAAAATACATTTACACTCTACTATATTATCAATTTGTCTGTATGTTCTAACTGTGCTGAACATTACCAAAGAACCTCCTAAAGTCCCAAGAACTAAGTGTATTTCCCCCTACCCCAATCCGTTCATGGTATGGTCTGGAACCTTTAAATAGTGCTCAGCTAGCCTGGGGACTCTTTTCACCCAAACACCCTGGGGAGAAGACAACAGGTGAGTGACTTGCACATATACACGCACATTTCATTAATAATACTTCACAGTCACGTCACATTTTACCAAATACCTGCTAAGGGCAACACAGAGCCTGCACACACACACACACACACACACACACACAATTAACACAATAGTCACACAATTTCAATAAAATATTCACTGCTCTTATGTATGAGTAGTATATGAGTAATGAAGACAACCGTCATTACATACCGGCTCAATACTCATAGTCAAACACATAATCTCTCATTTCAGTTTCAAGTGATGACCTTAGGTACATTACACTTAAAAAAGTGGTCCACAAATACAAGACTAAGTCTAATGTCACAGATGTTCACAGATAAGCCTAATAGTATACTAAATTGGATGTAGAATGGGAATTAAAGAACTTAAGATGACCAAAGAGAAATGGAGCATTTAGGAAAAGGAACAGTTCCTGGTGTGCAGTGAGAAACATGAGGGGTCAATGGAGAAAGTATTCTGATGGGAGTCTCCATTCGTACATTTTTTTTTTTTTTTTTTTGCGAATTTGTCCTGTTAGCCACTTCACTGGACATACAGTATCAGCCTGACCAGGCAGAAAAAGTTTCTTCAGGTTGAAAGTTTTAAGGTCTTATGTTGGCCGTAGTCATAAAATGTGCTTTGTTAGACAGGTAATCATGCCAAACAGTGATGAGTCCTGGAGTACAACTCTACTGCAGCAAGGTCACTGCAGCAAAGAAGATTTGCTCTGCTAAGGACAGGTTCATACCAGCAACCGACAGCCGCTCTCTGGTACACATCAAAGGGGCAGTCTTGGACTGATGACAACATCATTTGAACCAATCACAGGAAGCATACAATTGTACGTGTCCTTTCATTAGTTAAAAAAGGTGTTTTCCCATCTGGTTTTGGTGACTGGTGCACTAGTAGCACATTTGTTTATCAGAGCCAGCCAACTTCTACGATCAGACCGTCTGATGGCAGAGCATCAAATAGTTGACTGGTGAAACAGTGACAAGTTCACTTTTTGTTAGTATTCTCACAGGAAACCCAATGTGCTGGTCAGTGGGATTAGCAGTGACCGCTATCAAAAATCCATCTACAGAGAGAGGTCATTTTGGGCCTTTTTCTGATAGAGGATCATTGTGAAATATGTCAGGGAGTGATGGAACAAGAAGGAGCAGCACAGTGAGATGTTAGATGAAAAGCTGCAGGCGACAGGCTGCTACAAACTACTTACACTTTAGCTGTTCACAGACTCATGTCACTTGCAGCATAAAATCAGATCACGGTTGGTCACAGAATGATGGAAAAAAAAACAAGCCAATTAATACCGGACTTATTTATTCTTAAACCACATTTACCACAGGTAACTGGCACATATTTCCTGCCAATCAGGACTGCATTTTGTCTTTGTGGAAAATGGAATTAGTTTATCATTCTCACATTGATTCAATTGATGAATCAGACCTTTAGGTATGAAGCTGCCCTGAACATACATCTTGTAAACCTCAGTAAGAGCTCTCTAATAAATGTATCACTGCAAAAATTTTTTAATAAACTTAGTACCTCTGCTATTTTTGAGGCAGTATTTCTATTTGGATTTCTTTTGTTCTTTATCATGTGTGCCCACACAACAGGCACCATATTTGTATACCAGCTCTATCTCATCCTCACCCGCCCCCCTGCTGCAGCATTTGAGTTGTTCTGTTGGACTGGACGCGGATAATCACATTGCTAAAAACAGCTAGGTGGAACAATGATGAAGACTTATGAAATGAACCCACACAGTGAACCCTGATTGGTTGTTTCATTATGCCTATAGGGTTTTGTTGTTGTACTTTCAGGTGCATTACGTGGCAGCCTGTATAAAGAGAAGAATTTACCAAACCTATTGATGTGACTGAAGTTAGGTCAGCTAGAGAGTCACAACTGTTTTAGGTCCATTTCAATGAGTTTCCCAGACCTAGTGAAGATACAATATATTTTCAGTCAAAAAGGGTGAGTCTGGCAGTGGGTTCAGGAGTAATCTAGATGTTCCTCAGGAATTTAAAGCCCAACACATTTTCATTAAAGAATCAGATCATTAAAGCAGAGAGGTTTAAGGGAGCACTCAATGTTTTTAGGAACTGTAATGGAATCTAAAATAAGACAGTGTTAAAAATCTGCTCTATGGAGAGATGAGAAAGTATAGAGACAAAAGAACAAGCAGCTGGAATAGCTCGACAGATCTGAGAAACTGTTGAAATGCCAGAAATCTTTGGTTTGAAAACCACATTGAAATGGTTCCTGTAACTTTCTGAACTGAACTGAAGATTGTCCAGAGTTGCCCTTTCACACATGTTGCAGCAGGAACAACAGGAAATTGCTCATGTCAGACGTGTTCTTACATGTTGGAAATACTCCATTTGGTTGAGCAAGGGGTGGCCCCTCAGAAAAGGGTGCAGGAGGAGAAAGACTCATCTATTCTTGTGTTGATTTACTAAATATTGTGTATTTGGACATATCCACAATATCAATATGTACTGTGAATTTTCTGAATAATGATCTGCTCTATCCATGGTCGCAGTCCCTCTCACTTTGTACTAGGCAGTTGGCAGTCTGTTTAATGTCCGGTCCAATCGATTCAGACATTTGCGTTCTCACATACAGCTCCTCTGGGTAATGTCTGGATGAGTTCAGGGATGCAGTTCATGTGGAATGTGTTGAACTTTTGGTTGGTTCCTTGTGTTTCTCAGAACAGTTTCACCTGGTTTCACTGGTTTCTGGTTTCACTCCACCAGGTCCTTGCTGCTTTAAAACCACACAGAGTGACCTTGTGTGTAACATTTGCAAGTCTTAAAAGTTGTCAAAATGAAAAGAAAGAAGGTCTCTGACTTCAAAGAACATAAAAAAATCACAATCTGGGTTAAAAATACCGACCCAGAACGTGAGCGGGATGCCTTGACAAGAGCGGAGGAACACACTTTCTGCTCCGAGAGACCAATACGTCCCATGTTTATCCACGGGGAACAGTCTGGTACACTCAGACAACGCTTCAGAGATAGCATCGTACGTGTGTGTGTGTGTGTGTGCAGGAAAAGGAAATGCATTGGGTCCCATGTTGACACATTTAAAAATATTCATGGGAAGTCAAGTTATTCAGGAGATGTGCAGTGGTTAGGGTGTTTCAAGAACATACATCTGCACATGCACAAACAGCCAAAAAAAAAAAAAAAATCCAGACACACATACTCTATGTATAAAACATAAATATATAAAATACCTCAGGGTTTTACAAGGAGCACATACATCCATATAGACTGTAGACAAATGTGTAAAATGACTGGGGCCTTCTCATGAGTGGAGCAAGAGGTCAATATCATGCATGATGGTTGTAAGGTCTCTCCCAGACGGGCTCGGCCTGTCAGGTTTCACACTTTTCTCTTGTCTGTACGAGGTCCCTGCAGGGACTTGCAGTCCAGTGGACATGGTTGTGGGATTTCGTCTGTGAGGCTGTGAAATACATTTGGGTTTTTGCTATGAATATGTGTTTTTTTTTTTTTTTTTTGTAGTGTTTTATGCATTATTCATTATTTATCCAGCTTCTTCTCTATAAAACTTCTGTTCATACATAACTTATCTGCATTAGGGGATATGTATTTGATGGAAGTATCGTGCTGTTACATTTCTATTAACCCACGTTATCTTAACCATATCTTATTTCGGTTTCACCATCTTAACCATTGTTTTGTGCTGTAACAGCATTTCTCTAACGTTAAGTAGTTTAATGGTGTTTACATTAGATGTCATACGTAAGTTTGCAATAACTACAGTCTCACAATAGATTTTGAAAATTGAGATACTAGAACCTGCTACTACTATAACCAAACACCATATATGACATCCTGTGCTCGACCTGGACACAACGCGGTCTGGTGACCAGAATGTGTCACAGCCGTCCCTGGTGGGTACAGTGGAATTTAGAGGTTAAGCTGGAACCTTTTGAATTGTTTTGGGCTGGCCATGTTTTGCATTTATTGCCTTGTGAACTAGAGGAAATCTTCAAAGAAAAAACTGCCAACCAGTTGTCTGTGTTTTTTATTTTATTGACAGTACTTCCGTTCACACCCTTGTGCACATGGATACTTTATGATAAATATTAAACAGCAACTTACAGCAGCTGGAAAGTTTTTTCTGATTTAATATCTCACTTTGCTGCAGTGATGCATGAGTGTACTCCAAGGTGTTTAAATACATTGTGATATCACTGTTGAGTGTGTCTACAGGTACATACAGGACACCTGTAAAACTTTACAACAGAGGGGGCAGAGAGACACCGCTTAAGTTCAGAACCCACTGGCTACCATTCTGACCTCATCATGGTAAAAATAAAGCTTGTTTTGATGTTTTTCATGACTTCATTCCTTTGTCTCTTTTTTTCTATTTTTCTTTTCAAGTTTGAAAGTGCAGCCATTCACGGGGTTATCTTGGGTTAACCTTGGAGAAGAAAAGACAGCGTGCCACAGGTGTCAGTATTGGAATATAGATGTTTGAAGAGCAGAGCAGCGGGCCGTGACACCGCAACAGTTGGGGCGACACAAGTACACCGTGCTTTGATAAAGTGTGTTGATCAGTTGGTGAAGAGGCCTTTGTGTGTGTGTGTGTGTGTGTGTGATAAGTCAGTGTGCAGTAAAAAAAAAAGTGTACAGATGACATTACCTCGCTGTGACACACAGGATCAAAGGACTGACAGAAGAGGGGGAAACCTATTTCTCTCTTTTTGAAACATGTACATGATCACATACAGCAGGTTCAAAGTTGACATGTTGACGTGTCCCTAACGGCACACCAAAAGAAACTGTTACGGCTGAGAAAGCTCTGACAGGGGGACATAAAGAGAGTAACAGGGAATACTTACAATACATACAGTATATATGTATATATGCTGTTGCATTTGCAGACATAAATGAAAACCTGTCCTTGAGCTCAGTGATTGGCTCATCTGAAGCACGGAGAAAATAATCTTTTAAAGTTGAATTCACTATTGTAGAACACTGCAGCTGCATTATGGCATCTTCGAGGCCTCTGTAACTTAAATTTAAAAAAATAAAATAAACACAAAAAAGCATTACTGATGAAAACTTTATCCATACTGGCAATAGTCTGAATGTTAGTTATTGCCAATATTGCATCCAGCAGTGTTTGTACTTTTTGACTTTCCTACCCTGTCTATGACATTCAGTTCCGAGCTTAATGGTTTCTACTGATGACATAACTCTTTAAAAAGTATATAAAGAATATAATATAATATACAGTTTGAACATTTGAAGGCTCAGTAACTCCCTTAAACTTCTGGTCACTATAGTTTTTAGCATTGCTTAAACAACAGGAAATATTAGCACATTGGTTGGGGACTATTTTCAGCTGTGGAACAATACACGTTTGCTCTGGAGAGTATTTTAGGCAGTGTATTCATGATAGTGTAATTAGGGACCCAGTGTGGCTCATTGATTGAGTTTTTAATAGTTTGTTGATAATAATGGATCTCTGTGGCACAGCTGAATGAAATAAATCAGGCTTTGATGCACAAACAATACTTGTAAGTAGTATGACAATGAGAACAAAATACAGAATGTAACCAGAGGTATGCTTTAATCAATTATTTGAATGATATCAGTCTCATCTTTCATCACAAGTCAACATAACACATTGAACAATAAAACAAACTGCACAGGAGCTTAAATCATCCACTCAATGATGATAAATACCAATAACCTTTATAAAAACTGGCTGTTGTCACCTCAGTGTTGCCTGATTAGCCTCTTAAAATTAATGGCTGTTTTGTCAAACAGCTGTTGCTGAGTCTATGTATCTCCACTTTTGATTTGAATTTTTTTGTCTATATACACAATGTGCATATTCTTTCCATCTACAGTCTGCATTTAGAAGTTTTAGTTCTTAGTTTTGAGGAAAGGATCAACAACAAGCTGGATTCTGCTGATTTGAATGTAAAATAATAAAATAGTTTTGATTAGGCCAATGTGCTCTGTGTGTTAATGTTCTTTAAGATCCTCCAATCCTCAACTTAATACATGTCTAGACATTAAATGGTCTTCTAGTTTCCATCAATGTCTGGTTATGTTCATCACATCAGCCTCCAGTTAAAGAATAATTCAAAACTAGAACATTGAGCCTATGACTGCACCCCCCTCATATCTGGGTGTGGTTACATTTAGCATGTTGCACTTATGACCACATACAACTGTGAAGTAACATTGAACTATAATTCTACCTAACTGCTCTATATAATGTGGAAAGAAGTCAAGGAGTCACCAGCAATTGGCTTTAAAGGCACCATGTGGAGTTTTTGACCACTAGGTCATGATGATGTTTGAAGATGTTTGCTCAAATTTATTAATAACAAGAAGCTTTTATTCTCATCGCAGCAGCAGCTGCTTGGGGATTTCATCTGATTAAACTTTTGTTTCTGTAGGTCCAATATCATCAACATGTACATCTGTGTCAATCTTATCAATTCCTGTTGCTTTCATAGAATTTCTGATTGACTTTTTTAGAAAGAAGATAATGTGCCCATTCTAAATCCCAGTTACAAAGCTCTGATTGGTACTGTTGTGTCCTTAACTTAGGCAAACAGCTATCATTAAGCACACCAGTAGACCTTTTGAATCACTGAACAAATTGGAGATGTGGGCAGTGATTCAGTCTGAAACCACGCTAACTATGAGCATGGGGGTGACACAGTACAAGTGTCTGCCAGCAAAGGGTGCAACTAGAGCAGAGGCAATAATGTGCCTTGTTTTTAAGGACAGTGGGCAGTACACACACCTTTATTATGCCTATTATTTTCCATTGATTTGCACAGAGGGAAGTAGATCGTGAAACAGAGAAGAGGAGACCTGAAAATGAAAGCTCAGGAGTGATTTGCTCTTAAGCCAGCAGGGTGACACGAGGATCCAGTCACTCAACCTGAAATGTTAAATATCATCTCCAACAGGGAGAGGGGGATTGTCTTTGGGTATGAGCCATCTCATTGGAATTGCTAACAACTATGTGGATAAAATCAACTTGAGCGATCGTACTGATTGTACCTTGAACCTGCCAGTGCAATTACTGAACGCTCCAACAGAATCACCTGTCCTCCCTGGAGGAATCTAGCAAAGCACAATGTGTACTGCCAGGTCAAATACTTTAATAATAGCCCAACACATTATTTGCTAATGGACAGAGCAGCATGTTGTTTCTGTAGTTTATGTGCTATTAGTGTTCCCCAACAGGGCAGCAGACCATTTGCAAGTCTTCAAGTGAGCAAAGTTCTAACTGTGTAATGACTTTTCTTTTATTGTTCTGCGCCATTGAAAAATATTACCATTCCTGCAAAATGAGACTGAACTCAAGCCACCAATGTTTAATTGTTCAATTAAGACTTTTGAAAATTGGTTGAAGAGAAATCATGTTTGGTACTGCAACCAGACATTCATCCCACAGGAAAAAGGCTGTGAGGAAATATGTCTATCTCTAAGTCTATTTCTATCTAGAGCTCTGCTAAAATATCTTTTAAATTGTGTTTCTCTCTTGGTCTGCCTCACCATTTGTCTCTCTCTCACTGTTAGACCCAAGCTATGGTCTCTGTATGTATGTCGGATAAAACCAGCAGTAGAATTTAGTAGGATTTTTGCCTCAAAGTGCTTACTGTTGTTCAACCTCCCTTGTTTGTGTGTCTGTCTTGTCTTGTACGTTTTGCAAGTCCAATAATCCACAAAATAATAAGTAACAGCTGAAACAACAGCATCCGATTTCAGTGTGTGACGTGGCTAAATAATAACTGTGAACATTATCACAATTAAGACATCATTTTGTGATGTAAATAAATAACACAATTCAATGACTAAAGACTCCTAGACATGTTTCAGGGTGACTTTTCTTTGAATAATAGGCTAATGTGACTGATATAGTTTTCACACCCAAAAAGTTAAATTATCTTGTTAAAATCCTCTTCCCACATTAAAAAAAATCCAGAATCAAGAAATATGCAAATATATGGCATCCCAAAAGTTTGAAACTTAAACATTCGAGTGTAGAAACAATATGAAAAACACATTTTTGAGTGGAGGGGGAAAATCAATAGACTTGGCAGGTAGTGATGCGTGGGTCAGGGCTTCTTTGGTTCAGTACCATGGACAGTAGTGAGAGAGAGACAGAGAGAGATGCTCCTCATTAGCAAGAAGCATTTTGCTTATGCAAAGAAACAAATCTGTTTAAACACAAAATAATTCTGTGAACTGAAAAGGAATGACAATGCATGCGTGCGCAAGCAAGCAACAACCACAATGACCATTATACATTGCATTATTACATTTGTGGGAAGTTATTACAATATTGAAAGTTGAAGGTTTTCATTTCCGAAATTGTGTGTTACGTTCATAGTAGGCAGCGGCTATTACGTTTGTGGGATTATCGCAACACACGTATCTATAAACACACAAACAGATAAACACACTAGTAAAGTTGTAACAAGTATCCTGTTGAACTGTAATGACTTTGACCGGACCTTGAGATTTCCAGATAAAAGACAAAACGTTGATTACTCATGGTGTCCACAGGAGCTGAGTGTTTCCTGTTTCAGTCCGTGAGTCATTCTGAAGACTGCTACATCTGTGGCCGGGCCTTGCTGATCACTGTGCGAAAGCAGAACTTTAAAGTTCAACTTTATTCAGTTAATTTGGTCAAACTGGATCATATTTTAGACAGAATTTTGCTGTTTTTCCCTCTGATATGACACTGCGCTTACCGCTAATTAACTGCTGCTACTGAATGTTCTGGTAGCAGGCAACAGAATTGGGCTCAATGGCTGGACCAGACGGGGTTGAAACACAGCCCTTGAGAAAAACAGGGAAGTAGCGTCAGCCGTGTAGCTAACCAAACTGACTCAGCCCAGAGTTGCCAGGAGCCAAACTTGGCAAGGAAACACCCTATGTAGGAACTGTATTCCCTGACAGACTGACCACCACTGGTCTCAGAGGTTGTGTTGAGTTGCTGACACTTGTGTACAGTGCTAGCTGTAATGTATAGCAGCAGGGGTTTAACCTATACTCAGGGCTGTTGGCCATTGCAAACACCAATGGATTTGTGACAAGTGCCCATTTTTACAGGAAGCTTACTTTATGTAAGACCAAACGTACAATTTTCACAATTTGACTGTCTAGTGCTTATAAAAGGGCCTCTCCTACAGAGTACATATGGAATACAATATTGTTTACCTCTCGAATGAGTTGATTGTGACAATGTGATTTCTTCTTGACAGATAAAGTGTATATTCTCAAAACTTTATTGATCAATCTCTTCCAAACATATCACAGTGAAAACTAAAGCACAATAAACCTGATGTGTATAAATAGGAATAAAAAGAGGAATGTGCCTGAAAACAAAATGTCTCCAACTTTATGGGCAACAGTGTATATTACATCAAGATTAAACCTCTCAAAATAAACAATTTCACCCGGCTCCTATGTGGGGGAATGGGGACAGTTTTTCATACTTTAAAAAACAGAGCAGTCAGTGAGGCAGAAAAGATTTTGATCCGTGTGACCGCATGATCGGCTTATAGCCACACAAAGAAGTGGACTGTCCACACCATCCTGCATTCATTTGATCAGGCTGCCATACAAACAGCTGGATCCAGTACAGGTCAGACCACCAGGCCTCAGGAAGACCTGCAAAGGAGAGGCTGCAGGATTTCGATTTCAAGCTGCGACTGGTTGATGAAATGCTCTCTCAGGCAAACCTTGGTCCAGATCATCAGGTTTAAGAGGAGTCTAGCAGTGAAGGTGAGGTGAGTACAAAAAGCAAAAAATGAAAATATGAAACCTTTTTTTTTCTTTTTGAATTGTTTTAGGTTTTTAGGAGTTGCGCATCATGTATATAAAAGTAATTATTGCATTATCCGTTCATCCGAGTGTTTTGTATTTTACATTAAGATGAAAACCTACCAAACTCGTAACTGTATCAGTTCTACTAATGTATTATTTTTCCATTAAATAAACATTGCACCATGAACATGAACAGTATGCACAGGCTAATGAGCACTGAGTGCACTGACTCTGGTGCGTAAATGAATCTGGAGGCCCCCGAAGCACCCAAGCTGTCTCCTTAGTATTCTGTACAGGAAGTGTCGAGGGCAGCGAGTATGTACGATAGCTGACATCAGCAGCAGTCTTGACAAGCCAGGCTGAGTCTAGAATAGGGGTTTATGGTACAGAACAGGTCTCAGTGGTAAATGCATACAGCTATGGTGAGCCCAGAGGAAAGAACATGTATCACTCAGTCACTATCCTCACTGCTGAAAGTACACTCAACTTATTTAACCTCAGAACATTACTGAGTAAGTCTGCAGTGCTTTTCAACCAGTGGTGGACTCAAGCTGTTTGAGGGGCAGGGGCTAAAATAAAAAGGGCACCAGTGCACAGAAAGTCTTCATGCATTTATGTTGAAACAGTTACAAACCCTGCTGAGATTAAAATAGGTTTATTATGTGAGTATATCTACTGCACCTTTGGAATAAAATGCACAGGAAATTATTATCTATATAACCATTTATTTCACAAAGACACATGTTTTATATTGAGGAGCTTAGTCAGGGTTAGGGTTAACACCATGGACTATAAAACATGGACATATCTGTGACGTCACGCCAGGTTTCTGAGGAACCATTGTGAAGTTCAGTGTGGTGGCTCTAGCCATTGTCATCTTGGTAGTCCTGCCTCTGCTGGCTCTCGGTAACCCAAAAATGGACTATGACATGGAGTGTGGGTGGAGCTATGGCTGGCCAAATAAAGCCTAGTTGCTCAAACAAGCCAGATGTGACAACCATAATATAATTTTAACAGGTGAGTTCTATAAAAGTTCAGCCTCAGGACAGATGTGACAACCATGTCCTGTTTCTTCCTGCTGTGAAGTTGGACATTTTAACATGGGGGCTTATGGAGACTGACTTGTTCTGCAGCCTGCCTCAAGTGGATGTTTGAGGAACTGCAGTTTTTGGCACTTCAGCATTGGTTTCACTTCACAGCCATGCGGTTGCTGCTTGCTTTTCACCTACTGTATGAGGGCCCTTCATCATGCTTTGTCCACTGGAAGGCACATTTTACCAGTTACAGTTAGTTTGGTAATATATAAAAACACAGTGAACAGTTAAAGGTTAGACGTTTTGTCAGTGTAAGATGAATTGTGCTATGCTACATTGTGCTATGTTTTTTCACCTTTACAAACATAGTCACTTGCAGCTGGAATGCTAATGGATCTTCTCCACATGTTCTGGCTTGGATAGTGAAAGCATCTCAGCCAGAAACCTACTTGCAACCCTTTGACCTGGTTTATATTATGTTTGTTGACAAGCCTGCCAACTTCACCTACTTAATTTGCATCATATAGATCCAATCGCAACAGCAGAACTGAGATAATGAGAACACTCAATCAATCAATCAATCAATACCATTTTGTGATACAAGGGGCCTTCTGGACCAAGAGGCAAAAATTTGAATTAGCTGTAAATCTAATTTTCCTTTACAGTGTCCAATTATAATTCATAACCAAATTAGTCTCTTTCCAGCTTGCTATCATTTCAGAAAAAGGTTCTTTTGCAGAGAGGATCCCAGGTCTTTGCTAACCTGTTTGCCGAGTTGTTGTGTCATGGTGGCAACTGATAGAAAGGATCATCTAGACCAAGATACAAGAAGCTGAACAATATCAGCACAGAGGAGACTGCAATTAAAAGGGTACTTATCCTAGAGCCTCAACACTAATACATTTACTTTAAGCCTCTTCCAATATTTCTATTGCAAATGCGAATATTGAACTGATGAATTAATACAAACATACTATTATGAGACACAAAACTTTTTTTTCACAAATATCTTAATACACAAATACATCTTTACAGCATATAAATGCAAAAGCACATGCAGACGCAATTTCCCTGCCATAAACTGAGTTTGTCCTGGGTTTATGTTGAATGAAATCTTAGAAGTAACAGATATCAGCACTAACACATTTCACAGAACAAAATGCACTGAAGTGATCATATAGCTAAGGTATAAAAGTGAAACTAAAAAATATTAATGCATCACAGTCACAAAACAACAATAAAGCTACAATGACACCCGCAGTCTGCTGTAATCAGTTTTCAAAAGCACAAAGTTCAGGTTTGAAACACTCTAATTTAAAATAAATCGCTCAGAACTTTGACTTTTAAAGATTAAAATAACTGCTTGAGTATGTCTTTGTGCATGAACAAGTGAGTTTGTAATATTGTGCGTAGATGCTTTGAAACTGACAAAACTCAATTCCATTTCACCCCTGCCTGCACTGCTCCTGCTGACAAGTGGCACCAAAAGTGGATTGCATTTCCAGAGTCTGGACTGTAATCAGAGAAGACACTGCCAATAGAGCCAAGGCTGGCCAATTGACCAACAGACAGTGGCCTTTTTCATCATCCATTTAAAGATCAATATGAGGGACCTCAAGCTCATCAGCTCAACTTCACTGAAGACAGGATGAAATAAAATTGAATTGCTGTGGCTACAGAAGAATGAAACAGTAGCAAGGGTAAGAAAAGAACTGATAATAATAAAGGTTTTTTTTTCCTCTTGGGTCAGGTACAAGGAGAGAAAAGATTGGAGTGCTTCCAGTGGGAAGCAAGGATTTTATTATGAATCTCATGAGAGACAAAGTAAGAAGAAAGTCCATATGTTAGGAGGAAACAGCAGAATGGGAAAGAGAGAAAAAATAGAAAAGATGCAGATCCACAGAGAGGAGGGGAGAGAAAAGCTGATGACTTGAAGACAAAAACTTGGCAGCGGTTATGTTGGACCTTGATGTTGACAAGTTGGATCTTGACTGTTGCCCTTGTAGGACTCCTGTAAATAAAGTAAAATAAATAAATAAATAAATAAAATAAAATAAAACAGAAACATTTGCACTTGTATTTCTTCTCTTCTATTTTATTATTATTATTATTATTTTTACAAGCAGTCCACATCAATAAGCCAAGAAGTCACAGCCAAATAGCACATTTTGAAACAGAACTTGGCAACTGCAGCAAAAGGAATAAATTAGCCATAAACAGCAACTTCCATCATTTTGTAAAACTGAAAGCTAAATATATTTTGACATTGGTTCAAACATTTGTTCTCTTGTTAATCTGTATTATATTGAGGCAGACAACATTAGCATGGCCAACATTACCTGCTGTTTTTAGCCTAGCTAGTGCAATGGTTTCAATAGGTTCACCACTTTGGTACAGAATGACTACCATGAAAGTTTGTACAGATATTCATGGTTCTAATAACTTGCACACAACATTGTTTTTTTGACCAAATACATACAAAACTAATGGCATGTACATCAGCCTCAACTGTGCTTTGCATTTAATTATCATGCTAAACACTAAACTATGATGATACATGGTAAACATTACCTAACCTACACAACCTAACATAACCTACCTAGCATCAGAAAGTTACCATTGTCATTGTGACTATGTTTGCTGCATGTTTTTAATATTGTGTATTGGGAAACCTAGTCAGGGCTAGCGTTAGCACCATATCAATCTAAAATATGGACAAAGTATCCATGACATCACCCACAGGCTGCTGAAGAGCTGTTCCAGAGGGGCATCTCTGATCATCACCATCTTGGCAGTCCTGCCTTCACCAGCTAAAATAATTCATTTAGATTAAAGCACTGTTGTTGCAAAGAAAACCCAAAGGACTGTTGTAGACTGTTCATTTCCATATTTATAATGTCTTTGCATTCATGTTGGCCAATAAATAAAGCACAGAAACAGTATTGTCAGTTGTCGGAAATAATTGAGAATTTTGGAAAATGCGAGTATTCCATTTCTTATGATATTATCATAACCAAATTATAATGACCAAATTTGGCAATTAAGTAAATAACTGAAATCAGAATAGAAATATAAAGGGGGAGTGGGATTAGATTAATTATAAAGTGAGTCATTCTAGCCCAATTCTTACAGGATCATTGGCTCAAGTTTGGGGTAGATTTCATCCAGGCAATGGCAGGGGACGAGATCAGTCACCCAACTTGACCAGTCACCCAATTTGACCTACAGAGACTCTCAAAGACTCTCTCATTCTCTAAGTGAACAGTACTTAACAAGTTGTTAAACCTGTGCTGTATTAAGGGGTGCTTTTCAGTGCTGGAGCAGAACTTTCTTTGCAGTTATGAGAGCACAGACAATAAACGGCCTTCAGGCTTCCATAATATGTTCAATGCCTTTGTTGTGTCAAGGCTGATCATCTTGGGGTCAAGATGCAGACCCACCACTATTGAAAACAAACTGAAAATACGCTCCTAGTACTTTTCAGGAATTGCAGTAGACCAGACTATTAACAAGGTTCCCTCTGCAGACTTACATTTATTGCATTATAAAGATGATACCCCAGGAAAATGGTGTGGGGTTTTTGAATAACACGGCCCATGCAGCTCTTTAAAATAACTTAAGCAATGTCTTGCATTGGAAAAACATGTATGTACATAATGTAGACTCTCATCCCTGAAATCTCCAGATATCTGCCCACCCAGTTCTTTTATCCATGCATTGATGGTTTCTGTGGAGGGAGAGTTCAGGCTTTGTAATTTATCATTTAAGAAAGCCATTTCTTTTTGTTCCAGTGCTGGAAATAGATTTAAGGCAAAGATCCAGTTTATCCAGTTCTGGGGTGATAAAGTTGGGCAGGTGAAGTTTGATATAATTTCTAACTTGGATGTAGGTAGGTTATACTTTCTCTGGAGCTGCAGAAAACTGGCAGAGTTTCTTTTTTATGTAAGATCCTCTTCTGACTGAATTCCATTGAATGTCCACTGTAAGAAAACAACGTAAGAAAGATCATAGATGATAGGAAAGAGAGATTATTTGACAAGGGCAACAAAAAAAGAGAGCACTCGAAATAATAAACACTATCTTCACCTGTTCCAATATATAGATAGTAGTAGTATTAGTCATCCATGTATGTAGACTAACATATTGTCATTCATGACAAGGCAACAGGGTGCGCAGTCTTCAGTTTCAAGCAATGAACTTCTTGACTTCATCTAGCCAAAACTAATTATAACTACTAACTACCAAGGAAACAGTGCCTATGAGAATTGTTGATGCTGTAGTCTATGGGTTATACTTAAAGTACTTAAAGTTGAATATTTTAATTGGCATTTTGAAGACTGCATATTCCTTTAACCTCTACCATACTGAGGTGGCAACATAAATCTCAGAGACACATTTGTCAAAACCTCATAAGACCAAAACTTTCTGCATGGCTAGATACTGCTAGAGGTAAGTCTGAAAATACATTTTTTTGTAATTTGGGAGAGCCAACCCTTTAAACTTGGTCCCCTCTATTTTAATGCCTGCTCTGAAACATTTTTAGAAAGGCAATAGAAAAAAATAGTCTCCAAGGCTTTGACATAAAGTTTTCCTCAGAATATTAGCATCAATTCAAAGTTTTTCTTTAAAGTACAATATAAATCTTTTGGCCAGGGATGTATTCACTTAAAGGTTTTTCTTCTGAAATGAGAACCGAAATGATAAAAACTTCCGGGACAGATTGACCTGACATTTCATGCATTCTGGGGACACTATTAAATGTGAAGGGACTGCCTGAAGACCAAAAAATTAAGAAAACTACTGTCCCCTCCATGAATGATAGAAACGGGTACTGTGTGCAGAGATTTAGGGGAGGAAGAAGTGCTCTCCATATAAGAGAGAGATTAATTTCAACTCCATATTAGGTACTGAACTCATTCCATCTTCTCATTATCATGTTGACACAGACGCTATTTTTTCCTCACACTTTGTCGGGATTAAAATATTTTCACATGAAAGACAAATGTGACTAAAATACACCTTCGGACGGATGATGGATGATGATGATGAATACCAGAGAGGCTCTGCAGGGGTGTTTCTGTTCGTATGTTGAGGTGATACTGAAAAGGGATCTGAGCTGTATTCAGGCTCTGTTCCTGACATGTTCCTTTCCTTTTACTCCCCCGATGAAACCCTTTATCTACTGGCATGACTGCGGGAAGCTCTGCTCTCTTCAAACAACCATGGATATGAAGGGGAGGTGAACGAAGTGAAATGAAATTTCTAATTTTTTCAAGTCGTGCAAAGTTGTCCTCCGTGAGTAAAGTTGTATTCTTTTTTGTGAAACTATAACCAAATCTTTTACTTCAACCAAATAGTTTCAATGGTTGGTCTTGAACAAGCCTTCTGTCCCCAAGAGGTCTACAGGTAAGGAAACAAAGCCATAAAGCCAATCTGCTCAAGCACAGGTCGCCATGTATTTAATAAATAGTGTACACAATCTTAAAAACAGGGACAAAAGGTTAGAAATGAATCATTTGAGGCAAGCAAATAAAGAAGAAGGGCTGCAGATGGTGCCAAATTAATAAACAAATGAGGCGCATCAATCCCAGGAGAGAGACTGCAAGGCTCTATTAAAACTATAGAGCCGTTAGCCAGGTATGTTTATTGTAATCCTTACAAGGATTACAATAAACATACCGTTATTAAAAGTAACAGATGTATTAATGATAAATGATCTCTTTTTTGGCCATTTGGGGGTAGCGCAACAGACAAAACACAACACTAACAGATTCTCACCTTATGAGGTTGATATAAAGACACTGTAAGCAAACAGTTGCCTGTTAACACAAGACAGAGAGCAACATTAGCATTTATTTGGAACCTCATCAATAGAAGTTCAGGATACTTTGACTCTGATATGATGGTTTTTATTGGTTAAATGCTGCTCTATGTCTATCAGCTCATCACTAACTGTATGACTGCTGTTTGATGTTTGACAAGTAGCTGTCAGCTGTTGCTGTTTTTGAGGTTGACAAGATTGAAAACCCCCCCAAATCGACCGGGCCCGCCCGCAGCGCATTGCATGAGCGTCGCGTCATCATGAGTAGTACGTGGCCATTCTAGTCAATGTATCAAACCTCACCGGCTCCACCGTGGTCCGTTTCAGACACGTCCCAGAAGTGTCTCGATGCTTGGCTACGCGTGAATTATGCATCTGTTCTATTTTTGACGCTTGACGAGCAGCATGCGTCACTTTACACAGACCATCTCGAGCAGGTGGAAGCTAGACACAGAAAAAGCAAAGAGAATCCGGTAGATTTTCAAGATAAAAGACCCCATGCAAGCTCCCAGTGGGGATTTGACGTTGCGTGAAGGACGGACCAAATACACTCACACAACACACCGCAGACGGGCCCAGTGGATTTTCCTAGTAAAGTCGGGTGATGATTTTCTGGCAGAATGAACATGTGGCATCATTTTATTTCTTATTTGCATGTATATCATTTGATTATTGATTAAACACTCAACTACACATCTACATTTGTGCTTGTAACTTGAAATACGGAGAAGTGTTGATTAGAAAACAGGCAAACTTCTGTCTTGAAATTTATAGAAAGAAAGGCTTATTGTACTTATACTTACTTATACTTATATACCTTCACTTATTATACTTCTTTAGTTTTGGCTGATTGAACTTAGTTCTATGACAGCGACGAAAGATATAATGTTTACAGGAACACAGCAGTCATTTGTCAAATAATGATTACTTGACTACTACTATATATATTTTTTTATTATCCCAGAACTTTCATTTTTAAGATCTGGGTCATTTGTACCTCAGTAAATTTCCTCTTGTACACTGTGACAAAGAGCAGTTTCAGTGGCCAAGATACACACAATCACCTTTTTCAGTTTATTCTATTTCATAGACTTTTTATATACATGTCAGTTTCCTTATATATATATATAGAAAAAGAGCCAGATGTTTGAGAGCTGTGGATTTTATTGTGGAGTGAAACATCAGCACAAAAAGAAAGAACAATACATTTAATTTGGATTCATTTATGTTCA
This sequence comes from Protonibea diacanthus, assembly GCA_028641955.1. Lineage (NCBI taxonomy): Eukaryota > Metazoa > Chordata > Actinopteri > Sciaenidae > Protonibea > Protonibea diacanthus. The sequence continues at coordinate 4,587,553 of CM053988.1, read as the reverse complement.
TTAATACACAGTAAAATGTGTCAAAGGTTCCTTATTCCTATGGTTTAAAATCCTTCATACTCTGCAGTATGACCAAGCCTTATATCTACATTATATCTGCTCAGGATGAACTGAAGAATGTGTTTGTAAATCAGGTTTCTGGATTCAATCAGTCAGAGAGCTCGGAGCTGTTGACAGGAGCTGTAAGGAAAAACACTGTTAGTCGACTTGTCCTGCACTGATCTGCCTTTAATAAACTGCTGCTCCAACCTGTTGCAGAGTCGGGTTGTTCAGTATGTCATAGGTAGGCTTTTTACCCAGTAATGCAACCATCTCAGCTGTCCCTCTCCTAAGAAGCTTTGCCTCCCTCACTGGCAGAAACACACACCTGGAAACTACTGACTCATCAGAAGGTAATATTTATTAGTAGCACTCAGTATCTTGTGCTGTTTCTCAATTCTGATATTTCAGTATGTACACATCTATGTAGTACAGCATGTGGTCCAGCATCTATTTTATCAAAGAGGCATGCTTCATCTGTCTGAATCAATGACTTGCAATGGCTCTGCAATATTTGTGACCTGCAGCATGTGACCTGAACAAATGTCAGACTAAACATTTTATTTTGCTTTTTATATTCAGCCAGTCTTTTTGAGGAAAGCTCAGTGAAGTTATCCTGATCTGTCCACAATTTATGAACCATATGCAGCAACACATCCTCATACAGTAATAGCAAGTCAAAAGTTCCCATTGAAGTTAAAAGCCAGCTGAATGGCAGCCGTCTTCCAGCCCACTTCCAGCCAACTGCCTGCCAAGTTCGAGCGGCTGGAGTGACCGCCTCCTTGAGTCACAGCGCCATGGCTACTGTTGCTATTTGGCTACTGTTTACTACATCAACAACATCTTGGCTGTTCTGTCTTTACATAATTACTGATGCGTCTCTTCTCAATGATCCGTTGCACCACTAGCCACATCCATGATTGTGCTCTGTCTCAGCTGATTGGCTCACCCGATCACCCCAGTGTCCCCAACGTATCTGTTCAGATGTGTCTTTATACAGTCTACGGTGAAAGCAGAACATTAAAATCACTGCTCCTCCCCGTGGACAAATGAGGCATTGCAGCTGGTTTTCACCCAGGCTGCTTAGGGGTGTTTCCAGTCGGGGTCTCACTGACTACGTCGTTGCGGGGGATCACATTCCCGTCACGGACCTGCGAAGGACCTGTGAAGGACCAGCCACGGACCCGTCATGGAAACACGGGAACTTTTGAGTTGCTACATCTGTACAAGTGGACGCAGAGCATATCGAATGGAAAAGTTATACTCACGACATGGATGGAACTGGGCTGTAAGAAGAAGAGAAATAATTTCAGCAACCACCATTGTAAATTAATGAATGAATCTGATGCCTTTTTACTCATTCTCCTACTCATGATGAATAAATCCTTTACCCCTCTAACCTGTAGATTACATTATCATGCTACAGTCTTTGTTGGTTGCTTCACGATAGGAGGCGATACTTGTTTGTCCTTTTGTAAGCACGGCAAAATAATCAACCTAAAGTAACCATTCAAAACATTAAATGAGAATTTAATTTTGGTCTCTCACTTCTTCTCTTTTTGTAAGTGATGAATCCAGCAGCAGCCATGAGGATGAAAAGAACAACTACCGAAGCAATAATGGGAATGTCAGAAGGCTTCTCTGTAAAAGAACATCATGACCATACAGAAAAAAACAGGTTAGAACAGAAGTGTATCCATTAAAACCTTCTGTACATATGTTCATCTAGTTGCATATAATGTTGCTTTGTCCTGTGATGAGTTGCTTGCATTGGTTTGAAAACACAACAAGAGCTTAAACAGGCTTAAACATGGCTGACTGACTAACCCATAACCATAACCCATAACCCTGACTGGACGACAAAAGCCAAGCCACCATAAAACAACACCTTTGCTTATAGCTCAACTTAAGTGATTAAACCATAAGTATAATGCTGACAGTTGTGTGACAGTAAAGGTACGAGCAGGTTAACAAGGAACACAAGGGTTTGGATTCAAATGGAAACACTATGAGGCAGAGCTGATCCAGTTCAATGATTTAACCCAAAATTCAAAAGACTTACAGAAACATGAGGTAGTCCAAAGAAGCACACACAAACAAAAGTTTATAATGCAGCACGGTACAAGAAAACAGGGAGGAAAGAACACCCGGAATTTCTCCAGGAGAACAAACAGTAGGAATAGAATGATGATAAAATGATTGAACATGGTGCAAAGATGAACTGACGTGAACTAAATAAGTAAAGTTAAAAACATAAAGTAGCTAGCCAGCTAACTAGAAGTTTGGGCTAGTTGTTCCCGTGCTACCATGGACACAGGACACAAGCAGTCAGTTCCACCATCAGAAAGATGAGAAAATTTCTGATTCCACTCTTACCCCAGTTGGTCCTGATCTCTGCTTTGTCCAGTCTGGTGACAATGTCATCCTCTACACCAGAGAGGTGAAACACACAGTCGTACCTCCTCCAGTCTTCAGGTGTGACTGATGAAAGGTTCAGGTCAGCGCTCATCTGGAAGGTTCCATCATGGTTGGGAAGGATCTCACCATGGTCCACGTCCTCATGAAATTCCTCTCCATCTTTCCTCCAGAACATCATGGCTCTGTCAGGGTAGAAACCTGTAGCATGGCAGGTGACTGGAGAGGAGGGGGTTTTCTGGAGGAGAGACACTGAGGGAAGCTCTGGAAATTGATGAGAAAGCTTTAAGTTCCATGTGCAGTGGATGTCACTATTTGTTCACATTTATTGTGAACATCAGAAACAACATAAAACTACTGTCAGATCAGATTCTACCTGTTCTCAGCAGAGAGCTCCTCCCATATTTTAAATGATTGTGCAGCCATTCATTACAAACACGGTTAACATAGTTTTCCCAAAAGTAATTTTTAGCTCTGTCCATGTCCCACATGTGTTTGGTGATGACAGACTGAGGTTTGGGGGCGATCCATGTTTGTGTCTCCAGATGAAATACTAGGAAGTCTTCTCCATTATAACCATATTGATGAAAACCGCTGATGTCTCCAGTCTCCTCATCCCACTCACAGCCAGTCAGTCTCTGTAAAATCTGGACACCTGAAAGAAGAGAGACCGCAGGGAACCAGCACAGTCAACTACTACCAATCCACCCATCTACCTACACCAGGCCTGGGCAATCTGTTCCACAAAGGGCCGGTGTGGCTGCAGGTTTTCTTTCCAACCAAGCAGCAGCACACCAGACTTGACTCATTTAATCAGTCTTTAGAGAGTTGATTGGTCAAACTGTGTGCTCTTGGTTGGTTTGAACAAAAACCTGCAGCCACACCGGCCCATTGTGGAACAGATTGCCCAGGCCTGACCTACACTGTTGAAGGTGGCGTGGCTTCACGTGAACTGCAGGGACACACACAATGAGGTTGACTAGCAGATACAGATTTAACATGATCCTGGACTGAACACCTTGGACAAGAGACTAACGGCATGTGTTAGACTAAAGTTATTAATATATTGATCTGTCAGTCTTGTTGGATTTTAGTTCAGTTACAGCAGTTTTGTCCATTTTGAACATATTAGCATGCTTGTGTGCTAAAATCTGATATAGGACAGGTTATACCTGCCAAATATTAGCATGTTAGCATTGTCATTGTGCCATTTGGTGGCTCAAAGCACCGCTGTACAACCTCACAGAGCTCTTGTTATGATGTGATGGTACAGATAAAGTGTGTCTGACCCCCCCACCTCACCTTTGTCCTGTTTGCATGGGCGTTTTTATATTTGCGCCTAATGTCAACAATTCTCTGGCCTGAGCTCTGAGACTTGTTACAAATCATGTCTCCTTGAAAGCATCAAGTTTCTCTTCTTTACACCGGCTTATACGGGATACCAGTGATCTAAGTGCTAGGGTGTTTTTGGTAAAGTGAGCATTCGCAGCAAGGACATCTTCGGAAGAGTCTAAACCTTTGTTCTCAGTGAGTTGTGAGGCTTTCTCAGAGATTAAAAACTTTAAGAAGAATGAAAATGAAGGCGACAATTTGTCTGCAACAAGAGTATGATGTTAAAAGTTGGTGATTTCTTGTGTCTGATTCTGACTGTCTAGTGTTTGAAGCTGACTCTTTTACCCACAACTGAACAAACCTTTCTCTAAAAGTGCTGGTAGTACACAGAAGAGATGCACAACCATGGACTATATTTAACCTTTATCATTTATTGAAGTTCAATATCTACACCTCTGCCTAAGTGCAGATGTGTAGCAAAGCCAGATTGAGCCGAAATTCTTTCGTGTGTGGGAGGAAACCGGAGACAACCCGCGAGTAAACCCACGGCAACACAGGGTCGTAGTCACTCCTGATAGAGAAGACAGAGAGTTCACAACCTGAATCTTCAGACCTTGTCTGTGAGGTAGACTCTTGACTCTTGCACTGTCCCCACCCTAGATAAACCATTTTATATTTTGTTAGTTTGTTGGTATAGGTGTCTGACAGAGCCGAGCTGAGGTTTACATACCCCATGCTTCACACTTGGACTTCAACAAACTTAAACACTTTTCCAGGGGTATAGAAGGGATTTAAGGTGTTAATCTGCAAAATACACTAATGAAAAACAACAAACATTAAGCGAAAAGCAATCTTTAAAAGGTGCAGTGTGTTTAGTGTCAGATTGTAAATAGTGTTCACCTCACTTAACTACTGGCTGTAAAACGCACAAAAAACAGAAAAGGTCCTATCTAAAGTCAGTTTTTAGTTTGTCTGTTCTGAGCTACTGTAGAAACAACATGACAATTCAACATGGCAGACTCTGTGGAAGATAACCCGCTCCATCTGTAGATAAATGGCTCATATTAAGGCAATAAAAACACAATTCTTATTTTCAGGTTGATATACTGTAGATCAGCGGTCTTCAATCTGTTTCAGCCCTAGGACCCCTTGGATAAGAGACTACCAGAACAGGGACCCCCACATGTAATTCATATTTTAAAATGTGTCACATTTTAGGCCTGGCCTATAATAACTTATATATTTACTTAAATTATTACTGGTTATTAAATGTCATAAGCTCTGTGACAAAAATTGGCGGTCCCCCTGGAGTACCTCTGCGAACCCCCTAGGGGTTGACTGACCCCTGATTGAAGACCCCTGGACTAGACTGTCCTGAAGCTGCTCTAGAAGCTTGCACTGAAGCAGAGGAGGTCCTGTTCAGCAGTTTGACAACAAGAATGTATAATGGAAGCTACATGTGTAAAGGTAAAGTACATCAACAGGAACATACCTCCAGTTTGGTTTAAGCGCTTCTTCAAATTGTGGAATTCATCTCTGAAGATCTGCGGATGCACTGCACAATCCCCCGTGTACCACTTCCAGTACTTTGGATCCCCATCTCTTAATTCTGCCATCCAGTCCTGTTTGGGTATGACTGTCTTGATTTTGCTGTCACAGTAAGCCGTCTGAATGTCATTTATCAGCACAACAACCACAACTTCAGGGAGGTTTGATACTCCAGAAGATGCAGTGAAGAAAACTTTCAAAGAGTGTTTCACTGTAGGAAAAAAATGAATAAATAAAACAGGTTTTCTGGTGTTTTTGTGTTTGTTTTACATAATTTGATTGCTGACTATTTGTCAATTCATTGAGCACAACAAAATTTTTGTTCCTTCAACATAGGCCACAGAAAACAAAAAGCCTTTTTTTTTTCTCCTATTTTTAGTATTATTTATTGTAAATTGAGCTCTCTTTGTTCTTTGGTAAGTTTCTAATAACTATAAAAATCTAACAACTAAAGGACACAACTCATTATGGTGGTCCTGAAAACATTCATAGACAGGGCCTACCCTCAGCTTTTAGTGGCCCTAAACAAGATTTTGTTTGTGGGCCCAAACTTTTAGGCTTTTAGTGCCTAAAACATCAGACTTGTGGTTATACGTTCGACCATCAGGGGTTGCAGTGTTACATGTAAATGTTTGTTTACTACTATTACTATTATTCTTACAAGTTTTTTTTGCTTGTTATTGTTTGCTAATATGGATGCTGTTCCATTGTATTTTTATTCATTTAAATAAGTGATTTATTTTTTACTGTGTTGATTTGATGGGGAGAGTTTTTATGTCACCTTGTTTTCAAAGTTTACGATGAACATTTTTCAGGAACATGCTGCATCCATTGCATTTATTAATATACTGGCCTGTTTTCCTCTTTATGTTGTATGTAACACACTGTTGCATCGCCACAGATCATCTGAAAAGGTTAGGAATCTCTCCCTCAGAGCTTGATAAAATAGGGCCCCCACCAAAATAACATCTTGCATAGGGTCCCCAAATAGCTAGAAACAGGCCTGGACAGGCGGCTACAAACAGTGACATGTGAAAAGCAAATGAAGAGGGAAAAAAAATGTTCAAAGATCATGAATCCTGCAGAACAAACTAGTTGTTTCTAAATCAGAAAGTCAGCCTAGAAACAGAAGAGAGGGAAAGAGTTGGAGCTTTTGTTTGGATTTGTCAGATTTTTCTCAGAGACAGACAGGACAGCAGACAGACAGACAGGACAGCAGACAGACAGACAGGACAGCAGAGACACAGACAGGACACAGACTGCAGAGAGAGTTCTTCAGCTTATCGACGAAAAGCAACGAATATCAATCTGCAGGTTAATGGGCGTGTGGATATGAAGAGAGTTAGTTGCGTGGGTCTCACGGTCATTGCGTGAGAGTTGGCAACATAGAAACTCAGTCAGTGTGCGACCCCTAAACAATCACAGCCTACCAGCGGCGTTTACCTGATATGATGTATTTCAGCATGATTCAGTTAAAACCCTTCAGGGTTTTTCATGCGGTCAAAGTGAAACTAAACTACGACGTTTGTTCTTGAGCCATGCACAAGGAAAAGTACAAAGAGCTGAAAGTAAAGATTTAAAATGTGATCTCACCTGAAGATGAAACTTGACAGAAAAGAAGCAACAAAAGTATTTTGTTCATTTTGATAAGGATGTGTACTGAAAGGACAGAGCTGCTTCGCGTGTTCTGTTTCCTGACCAGTGCTCATGAAGGGAGGTGTTCCTGGTCACGATATTGTAGATTGTGGAGTCGGTCATGAACGAGCCGGTTCAAAGAGACGGCTCTTTTAAGTGAACAATGGGAGGTGGCGGTGCGCTATGTAGCCTACATGCAGTGACAATAGCTTTATTTATTTATTTATTTATATGCATAAGGTTTTATGTAATTTTTACTTTTGAATATTTCAGTACAAAGAATGTATTGAATAATTTAGTGATGTGTACAAATATAAATCACAAGTCAAAACAGCACTAAATTTGTCTGAATTATTAAAGGTATAAGTGAAACAAAGAGTCTTTTGGGAGACGAAAGAGACGACTCTTCTTGGTGAGCTGAGTCAAATGATCCAACTCACTAAAAAGAACCGAACTTCCCATCACTACTCCAGACACGCTTTTTAGTATTTTTTTTTTTTTATATATAATTCTGAGTTTAACGTAATTTATTATTTATTTTATTTCTTAATAATTATTGTATGTAGCTCTCCAGAGTCCAGAGTTGCACTGAAAATAAATATTGTTGACATGACTTGCTTTCTTTGATGGAGTCTTTGACTTCACACTGTGCAGGAAACACACTGTACAATGACAATGCTACTTCAAAATATATTAAAATCGTGAAATCATAATTGGCTACCCCTGGACTACAGCAATTCATTGATATGAGAAAACTAATTTTTTACTTTAGTACAAAGAATATGTTGAATAAAAAAATGACCAATATCAACCACAAGAGAGTGCTAATCTAAAGTCATAAAGTTAATTTCATGCTAACAAGATGAAATTGGTGTCAAACTTTGTTTGCTCGCTACATGACGTCATCAACAGATTCTTCAAATCACACTAGATGTGTTCAACAGGTGGTTCACAGGTGTGAACACAGTCGTGTTATCTCCTGATTATTGTGATAGGAGTATTGTAATATCAGATTTAGAGGATATGACAATGTTCCAGGTCTATTTTAATTGATTATATTTAACACTGCTCACCCAACATTTGGTCTTTGGTTCTGAATTGTGCTGTTTGGACCTCAGTGTACCTGTTTTCATGTGTATTGTGGAGGAAATTCCAGTGAGAAATGAACAAACAAACAAAGTTACTCCAATATTGTCTTTGGCTTTGATTTATTCAACAGACTGAGAATAAAATGAACAGTAATAAGATCATTTTTATAAAGAACACACTCAAATTCAAAGTGACAAGTATTTCAGCTGAAAGGTCAGAAGTCCTTATACACTCAACGTGGTTCAGAGTCTGACAAACAGTAATAAAAGTAATTTATAGTACATTTATACAGTTCCTGTCCTGCATCTAAAGTGATTGGAAACCTTTAACTTGATTACAAGAAACCAAACTTGATTCTCACCCTGACAAGTGAATCTTGCTGTAATGTGAATCTGAGCCTTATCTTTAGCCCTGAAGGTTCTCACACAAACTCCTTGTACATAGTTTACTACCCAACTCTAAGCAGGCGGCAAGTCACAGCTGTGAGATAGAAAAGTTATAAACTGTTGTTGTCTTCCTCAAAATACATAGAGGACAGCAAAACACAATTCAGTTAAAGGTTAACAGTGTAATGGATACATTCGGTCACCACAACTTTTGAGAGGAGTTTTGAGGTTTGAGGAGAAACCAGTGGGCTTGGAGCTGAGAGCAGACTGGTCAGAAAGTATTCAGAGACAGACTAACATGTTGTTGTCTTTTCATGTTGGCAATCAGAAAAATATAGTCCACCATTTAATGGAACAATTCCAACCTTACCTAGAGAACATAAGTATAAAAATGTAAAATCCATGTGGATGTGAGTGGAGCTTCTTGGAGGTCCTACTCTGTTCCCTGAGTTCCTTCCTCTTCAGGTGATCCTCCTTCAGCTGCACAAACACAGAGGTTCAGTGTTCTCCTGACATGACAGCACACAGATGTGACTTCCTGCATCACTCCTCTCTTCAGTTCAATAAACAGACTGATGCCTCATGTCTGTCAGTCCTATATACCACAGACATGTCAGTACCTTGTAGTAGAAATAAAAGCCAGTGTTCCCCAACAGCAGAGTCAGCGGCATGACGACCCATCTGATGAGCTTTTGTGACTGGACACATCAGAAGATGCTTCTCATTGAAATACCTCACTCAGTTCTCAGAAAATCAGAATTATCCTGGAAACCAAACATGCTCTGTCCTACAATATATTGTTTGATGCTGACATTTATACACTTTACTACAAATTTATAAAATCACATATAAAATCACGTATAAATTTAACTGGTTACTATGTGACATGTCATACAATGACAGCAGTCATTCAGGGCAGTGTCATTCAGGAAACACAACATTGTCCATGCATGTTGTGTTTCCTGAATGACACTGCTGTCAGCTGATTATCTTTTCTTACCTGAGCCAGTGAGAGAGAGCCGATGGCTCTCAGAGGAGAAGTTATGAGACTCTGCAACAGGAAACAGGAAGTGTGCAGAGTGATTGAAAGCTGGCTGGGTGTAGTTATGTGCTGTGTTGGAGAAGGTGAGCAGGAAGGAGCCTCCTGGGTACTGTGGCTGGATGGAGCAGCTGATGGTGAAGGTGGAGCCCCACAGCATATGAAATCTCTGCTGCTGGACCACGGAGGACCGGTTCTTGGAGGAGGATGCAGAGATGTTGGGCTGAGCCAGCTGTTCTGTAGACATAGAGACAGGCAGACAGAAAGATTTGTCCAGGTGTATCCTGTCAAGTGAAGCTCTGCAGTCTTTGGAGGGTTTGAAGGTTCCAGAAACAAGTCCACTTCTCTGGACTTCAGGATGTCGCTGTCCTGGAATGAAGTCCAGTGAAAACCACCAAATGTCACTGATAGGCTTACCCGAACAGGTGAGAACAACGATGGAGGAGGAGAATTACACTTACACAGTTCCTCAGATCAGATCCAGACTGAACACAGTCAGACCTGAAGTGTGTGTCATATCTACATTTATTTATCTTGATGCATTCAGCACCTGATTTACTGACAGCAGCTCATCTGACTCCATCATGGTTGACAGAGATACTCCACTGCCATTCTACAGGTGAGTGTGTCAACATGGGTGTATTACTGTCAGAAATGATGTCATAGTTACTCATGGACTTACCTGAACAAGTGAGATCCACGATGGAGGAGGAGGAATCTGGTGTTGCACAGTCCCTCAGAGTGGATCCAGACTGAACACAGTCAGTACTGATCCACCACATCTGTCTGAGGACTCCATTATCTATCCTACAGAAACAGCAGAGCCACAGTCCAGATACCTGCTGGCAACAAGGTCCAGTCAGAGTCATCCACTGATCTCCATTCTTCCAGATGTTCCAGTGTTCCTTCACAGTGACTGTCTCCTCCCACCAACCTGACAGATTCTGAATAGAAACAAGCCAAGAGAGTCATCAGTCAAAGAACAAAGTGAGTTTTATCAGAACAGAAATGAACCAAATCAAAGCTGCAGCTCCTCTTCTACCTGAGCAGGTGAGTCCAACAGCTTGTCCATGTGAGCAGGTGTTTCTACTTGATCCTGAGCTTCTACAGTCCAGGAGAGCAGACTCATTACCTCCACACTGGAACTCTTTGGTCCACACTGAAGCCTCCACTTCCCCATAGAGCGCCCCCTGGAGGACTGAAGGAGCCCCACAGCCGAGCTCCCTACAGACTAGGGACTACAGACTGCTGGTCAAAGTCAGCTTCACACACTGAGGACCACAACTGGTTAGAGTGGTCAGACTGGTTAGACAGGTTAGACTTCACCTCCAATCTGCCTGGACACAGACTAGTCCCACCCACCAGCCTGACAGACAGTATGTTTACATGCAACAAGAAATTCGAATTTCTGATCGTATCAGATAATGACATGCATAAGACCGGATCACTTGTCTGAGTATACATGCCGTTCAGAGAATCAGATAAACGGCTGGAGCATGGCTGACTCTGTTACACTAAGTGTCGCTGTAGCCATCTCAACAAACTTTCGGTTGACCTCTACTTATCAGCGACAACAAACTATCTGACGGCATTCAAACAAAGATTACATACGAGGAGATGGACGATGCTACAGCTGCATAATTTTCGTGTATTATTTTCGTCCTAATAATGCATATAAAAAGAACAATGGATCTTTTGGCTTCTGGGTGAAAGCCCCAGTAGAAAATGTTGTGCATGCTCAGAACACAAAATCCGCTTCAGATCCAATTGCTGAGTATACATGGCGTTAATTATCCGACTATGAGCGAATTATCTAGGTGTTCTTATCTGATTTTGAAATGTCCGATGTGGTCCGAAATAGGTCCGAAGTAGATCGGACTAAGGTGTTTACAACCACTTTAAAAAGTCCGAACTAAGTCCGATACGATCAGAAATTCGAATTTCTTGCTGCATGTAAACGTACTGACAGTCTGGAGAGATGATAGAAGAAAAAGTAGAGAGAGACAAAAGACAGCAAACACAAAATAAAAAGATGTCATCAAACAACAATTCAGTGATTCAAACTGGATCAAAAGAATTCCAACATTATTTCATCCTTAACAACACAACACTTTATAACAGCAGAGACTACAACAATGTTACCATTGCATTTACAGCGATCTAACTCTAACAATTGGTCTCCATTTTTGAACACTTTGAATGTGTTTCAAACAATAACAACATCATCTTCTGCAGATTTCTCTGTTCTGTCTGACGAGGCCCTGGCTGAGCTGAGCTGCTCAAAGTTGGGACCAGTAGGTCACTGGTACCTGTTATGCGGGAAACCAGTGGCTAAGTCTTCAGGGTGAAGAAGGAATCCTTCCAGGCTTGTTGGTAGTGGATTTTTTAGACCTGGACACATTTTTACATATATATCTTCTAAACGTCTAACAGGTAGAAAAGGTTTCTGAGTCAGATTGCCTCAGCTGACTAAGATGGAAACGTGAGTCAGTAAATAATTTTTAAGGAAAGGTCTGTCTCTGTCGGGTCTTTTCCTTAATGTTGTCAGACACGTTGAATCAAAAACAAACTGTGGACATTTAATTGCATTTAACCCTCATGACTGCCTGCTGGAATTACCCTTTAGAAAAGGGTCAAAGGTGAAATTAAAATGTATTTCTCTTTTCTTTCTCTATTTACCTTCTGAGTTTTGTTGTTCTTCAGTCTGCAGTCCTGAGGAGAAAATCAGAAAATGAACATCAGGATAAAGCAGCATTTGCCATGGACACAACAAACATTGAAAGGTTTCATCAAGAACTTTCTTGAAGCTCAGAAACATCTCAATAAACTCGCTCTGGACTGATTTGACCAGTTTACTTCAGGTGAGATGAATGTGAATACACAGAACACAAGTCAGAAGACTGCTGGCTATAAAGTTACACGAACATTGAGCACTGAACATTCCGTACATCACCTCCACCCTCCATACTGCTCTACACTTCACACCTCAACAGGGACCACCACCATCTCCCCTGCACAGTCTCTCCATAACAGATGACCAGTTGAGGAAAAGCAAGGTGAGGACCTCAGGGTAAAAGACAGATCAGCTCTCTGAGGTTGTTTTGCACATTTTCAACCTAAGCCTCACTCTGGGCAGAGTTCTAGGCCTGTGGAAAACCTCATGTGTGGTTCCAGTACCAAAAACTGCACAACTCAGGGAACCACTTCAGATCTGTCACCTTGACTCGGAGACCATGGAGAGAGTCATTCTGGACCACCTCAACCCTCTGCTGAGCCCCTACAATTCAATTCACTTAACTTCACATCCAAACTTAGCTTAACTTAATTTTGACTTTTCATCTTTCAGCTCAGGATGTTGTGCAATTGAGATATTAATATTCTTATTGTGTTCTTAGTGCATATGTCTCTCTGCTCTGATCATCTCATGTGCTGTCCTCAGTGTATATCTACTTACAGGAAGAGGAGGAGCTTCACTCAAACACATGTCATTTTGTGATTTTTAGTTCCAGAGAAGAGTCCTTGCCTGACTGAGCGGCTGTCACATGTTCAGGTTTCTCTGTTGTCCATGTTTGACCAGTGCCTCAGACAGTTTTCAAACTGGTGTCCAGTCTGGGACCAGTTCTCACTTTGGACTGAAACATAAATATCTGTTTGTTTTGTGCACAGTAGTCATATATAACTCCAGATGAACAGAGAGTGAGAAAACAGACACAGTGAGTGTCTTTAACACAAGTGCCTGATAATAACAGAGTCAGAATCAGGGATGTTCTGATCCGATCTCAAAGATCAGTATCGGGCTGAAGTATCGAAGGCATTTTTTAAATGATAAATTGACTGTACTTATATATCTGCTTTCTAGTCTTCCGACCACTCATATCGCTTTTACACTACATATCTTATTCACCCATTCTCACACACATTTATACACTGATGGCATTGGCTGTCATGCAAGGTGCAAACTGCTCATCAGTTTTAGGAGCTAACTATTCACACACATTCTGCCTGGATACTCCTCTGTTTCAGTGGCTTGTAGACACCTAGTAGTCTACAGTCACGGCAGTAGATCAGCCATGCGTTGAAAAGGGCGAGTATTATGGTTTGCCAGAACAGGTAGAGGTACCACCTCCGTGACCTCATGTGGTTGTACCTTGCAACACATGCACCTTGGAGGTCTACCCTTCCCATGGATATGTTGTACTCTTTCACAATGTGTGGCCTGTTGACTTCCACAAGTGCTTTGTCTGATTTGTCCAAACTCACTGTCATCTCCTTGGATGATTGCCAGTGCATCCCATACCGCTTCTTATTATCCGTACTAGAGAAAAATATAAAATTACATTGAAATATTACTGATATGGGGTAGAATAATCTTATTTTTCTGTTTATTTTATTTACTGATTACTGGTTTACTTGCATGTACGGTGCATTTTCATAATAAATAAAATAAAAAACATAATTTTTGCTCACCTTTCATGGTTTTGAACATGAATAAAATATATTAACTGAATATCATTGAATCAGCTAAATTAACTGAGCAGTTCATAACATTTTTCCTTATTGTGACATAAATGTCACATTACGTTTTCCGAGACAGTTTTAAGGTTAAGGGGCTGATGTGACATATTTGTCACAACAATATTTATCTGATTTGTTTTACATCAATTTGTTCAAGAAATGTGTTCACCACAGGTTAAATGTGATAAAGGACATGTTATGTAACCATTAGAATTTTGAAATGGTTGAATCTTACCTTTTGCAACACCTTACCTTTTGCGTTTCTGTCAGATTTACTAACCTGGCACACAGACATCTTGGAAATGGTGTCATCATGGCAACACAAAATCACATGACCTGACACATGACCCACCAGGATGTTCAGTATGTGTCACTTAGGAACTTCAAGTTAAAGTCAAGGACAATGTTGAAAAAGGAAGTTTCCAGAACATTTAAAGGAGGGGTAGAGATTTTTTCTGGAGCATTTTTTACCATATTGCTTGAAAACCTCTTCACGACCCCATTGTGGCCAGTAAAATAGAAGGTTTGTCAAAAAAACGGAATGTTTTAGTCCAATCTAGAGGGCGAAATCATGGGAAAACACCGTCCAATCACGTTGATGAGGCTGCGCATTATGATTGGATCCTGACACGTCCATCAAACTTCAGTCTGCTTCTCCCTCCCCCTCTGCGTGTTCACCCATTCGTGAACAAATAGAGACCCTTCCATTACTTAGAAGGTGTGGTTTCGAGGGGAGGTCTGAAGAAAAGGCATGGGTGTGTACTTTCAAAATATAGCTTGCTGGAACCGTTTCCCAAGATCTTCTACCCCACCTTTAAAGGGCATGTGACACCTGTGTCACTGTGGGTTCCTATGGTTCTTGCTGGTGATGGTTTTGTTTGAAGTTTGTTCTGTACTTTTCATTTTGTTAAATAAAATTTTAGTGTATTCAAATGTTGGATGTTGAAACTCTGTGATTAACTTCTTTAAACAATATTTCTGCGAAACTCACACACACTTTCATGAGAAGCTGCTGACAGATAACTGTAGATAACTGAACTGTAAGATTAATGCTGTGAGTGTCATCTTCTTGTTTCTGATAGACGTGTTCACATCAGCACATCATTCAGGTATTTTGCCAGAGGTGACATCTTTCTGTCCAAGCACAGAGAATCAGGAAGCAGGAAACTCAGAGCTGTCCATTCCTGTTGAATGCAAACGTCTGAATTCAAACGTCGTCCCTCAAACTTTGAGCTGCCCCAGTACTAGGATTCAGGGTTCAGGGCCAGTGGTTCAATGGCTGAGACAAAGAGAAAAGGGTTAAGAGGGGTTACGGTTAACTCTTCTTCATTCTTGATAGTTTATGTATTATTACAAGTATTACACCAATTAATTCATGCTACAGTATTTGTGCATAGAATAATGCATGAATTAATGATAAGTCATGTACCTCTACTGTAAAGTGTTACATAATATACTTCCTCTGTCAAACTCCACACACATTCATCGTCTTTGGTCTCAGATTCCATTTTACCCATATATTACATTTTTACATGTAGTGTTTCCTCAAATAACATTTTCATGGAGAAACACAAATATTTATTTGTGTTTATTGTTTAATAGGCTGCCAGCCATTCAAGAGAAGGAGGTGGGAAAAAGACTGGCACATGAAAATATCACTCAAAGACAGAAGATGGTTTGCCATTGAAGTTCTACATTTGCCCATTAGGTTCTACATCCATCATACATCCATACATCTACAATTGAATCACAACATTGAATAATACTGTTGTGATATCACAGCATGTTGATCATTCTTCATAGATTACTTTAACATGCAACAAAGCATTTAGATATTGCTTAGAGTTTCTGCTAGATTGAATTTTTTTGTAATGAAAGGAGGCTCTTTTTCCAGACCTCTGTATTAATAGAAATCTTGATACCAGCTGCTACAATATGATATTGCTCTGACATCATCTCTGGATCACTATTTGCAACATAAAACATTGTGTCAATACTGTTACAAACAATATCCTAGAGTCCTTAATACTAGGTTTCATGTGGACTGAGCCTAGATTGTATAACCTATATTTAGCAGTGACCAATTACTGAATAAAGCCACATCTTTGACATGTTGCCAAGTACATATTTGAATATAT
The DNA here is from genome assembly GCA_028641955.1 of Protonibea diacanthus. Taxonomy (NCBI): domain Eukaryota; kingdom Metazoa; phylum Chordata; class Actinopteri; family Sciaenidae; genus Protonibea; species Protonibea diacanthus. Next base: position 4,571,417 of record CM053988.1, on the reverse strand, counting down.
TTGTTAAAAATATATATTTGTTGAATATCATGATGCACAGCACTCACCATGACAGTCAGTAGTGTTCAGTAGTCCACAAAGTAGGTTTAACTTTAAAGTGTGTTAAGTGGTAGTCAGAAAGAAACACAAACCAGGCAGTGTGTATGTATTGACCTCACAAATATCTCTGTTTATGTTTATTTAGTCATTGTGTGTGCATATGTGTGTGTGTGTGTGTGTGTGTGTGTGTGTGTGTGTGTGTGTGTTTGAGTGTCAGTAAATGAACCTGTCTGAACATCCAGGAGAGATGAAGGTGTTTGTATCTGACATGTGTCATGGTGCAAGATGTGCATCCTGCAGACTGAGGAATATTGGAAACCGATAGCAGATTGATTGGCAGGATGACCCTGGACATGCTGCTCAAGTCTGCAAGAGCAGTAGCCAAGGTTGAAGTACTCTTGGAAATTGTTGATGTCATTCTGTGTGTTTGACCATGTAAACATGATCAGGTTTCAGGTGATTTTGTCCATGTGGTAGCAGCATTCAGATGGTTTGCAGGTTGGTGCGATAAGAACATCATTGTCTGAACTGTGAGAAGCCTTGAATTAATATATTTCTTATGTTTTTTAAGGATTACATCTTAGGCCATACTGTAGCTCCTCTTCTCCCAACTATGTGTGGAATAGTTTGAATGCTTATGTTCATGCCCAGTAAAGACCATCTCCTGTTCTTACAATGCCACTTTAATGGTATCAGGGAAAAACATTTGTCGGGATCAACAGCTCATTGATTTTTAGGTGATTAGCTGATTAGCTTTACAACCTGTATCAATACATGATGCTCAGACTGTAATGTCAACAGCTAATGTACTGTTCAATTCCACTTAGTTCCTCTTATTCTGCTCATGCGGAAGAAATTCTGAGCATCTTGAGATTGTTTATCTGATTTCTGGTCTGTTAGTTTTCCATTAATTGTATGGATGGAATAATGGAATTGTTCTTATATTACATTTTTAAATGTTATTGAGGAAACTCAACATTTTCATATAGACTGAACTTCCAAATCAAAAAACAACTTCAACCTGAAACATGTCCTTGGTGAATAGAAAATTAAGCATCTATTTGATTTTTTAAATGTAATACAGAGCAGAAAAAAACAAACAAACAAACAAAAAAAAAACAGGCATTTACTTAGCAGGAAGTGTTTCCAATCTACTGAGCGCATAACAGATCAGGGGAAAAAAAGACCCATTTTTCATTTTCAACTCAAATGAAAATCCAATTGACAGAACAAGCACTGCCTGTTTTGTACCACGCACATGAAGAGAAAGACATGGGATTAACTGCAAATCTTGAAAATGTCAGTTCGGTGAGTGTGTTGGCAGCTGTTTTTTGTCCATTTAGCCGTGCTATCTGGCTATCTGTTAGCGCCAGGTTTAACTCCCATCTCCGAGGCCTTATACATTTGTCTGCTGCATACCTGCCGCCAGCTCTTTGCTCTTCAATCAATCAGCATTTGGCACTCAATAGAGCAGAGCACTATGGTCTTTTTCTCTCCAGCTATAGACTGGGGTTGCACTCTGCAGACGAAGAAAGGGGCTGGAAAGATTGAACGAACGTGGGACAGGAGCAAGAAAAAATAGAGGGATGGGGTGGAGAATAGAGGGGTGGAGGAGAGAAATGACAGTAAAAAGAGAGAATGGAAGGAAAAAAAGGAGGATTTCCAGAGACCCTCATCATTTGAACATGTGTGCTAAATGAGGTTATCCACATTCTGAACAGATAATGTGCACTGAATACATCTGAATCCAATATTTTTGCAATTTGCAAGTCATATTTTTTTCTCCCTCACTAATCTGTTATTCAAATGACACAATTTGCTACTAATGTCATCGTGCTTATTCCTAGCAACATAACTCATATCACAGCACATGGACATCACACACACTGGGATACTCATCTGTACTCACTCTTTACATTCATTTATCTTAGGATCTGAAATTAGAAGGAGTTCCTTTTTCTTTTATGATTTCTGACTCATGACCATCAACTGATAGTAGTCACAGAAGACCTTCCATGATGCACTGACTCGAGCTAAACTAAACCTTCTCCCTCTTGTAGACTTCCTTGTAATACATGCACAACCTCTTAAATGATGCATTCACTAACAAGGACCACACCCGTGCAAATTAAAGTTTAAACAGGTTTATTGCAAGTTACAGTTGGGAAGCACAGGTGATGTGCTGTGGGGGAGGGTTAGGGAGGAGGGTTGAGGCTTCGAGGGATGGAGGAATGGTGGGATGAGGGTCAGAGGATGAGGGGATGAGGGATGAAGGGAAGGAAGAAGGAAGGGATGAGGGGAAGAAGGGGTGGAGGGATGAGGGATGAAAGGATGAGGGGTGGAGGGAGGAAGCAGGTCCATCATTTGGAGGGGTCTTTGGGTTGACGGGTGGACGGGAAGGATCCTGGAGGGAACCTGGAGGGATTGAGACTCTGGGAACCATCTCTATGTGACTCTATGGATTAGAGCCTCAAGAGAGAACTTCATGTGGAGAGAAGCACATGCACGTTTCTGACGTCACTCAGATCATTGCGGACGTAGGTCAGGTACGTGGTTGAAGACCAACAACCTAGGATTTTTGTGACGTTGTCGGGGATTCCCTGTCTGGAAGCAGTGGAGGCTGCTCCGATGTGGAAGCAGTGCCCTGAGTATAGCTCCGGGGATATGCTGGATCGGTACATGATCTGGCGAAAGTGGTGGTGGAACCAGGAGAGTGTGGCTACTCTGCCAGTCTCTGAAATAAACAGAGGCTTAGGTATGAATTCAGTCGAAAGACGTAGACGTAGGGTGGAAGTGGTGAACTCTGAGCAGTGTAGGAAGCCGAAGAATGCCAGGAGGAACATGGATTCAAGGACTTTGTTTGTGCTTGTGGACAGGTAGCCTTCGTGGAGGGTTTCGATGCAGCGGGCCAGGACATCGGAAGTGAGGGGGAGTCGCTTCGGCATGGGCTGTGGTTCGGCCTTGTGTAGGCCTTTGAGGAGCAGATGTGGGAGCGGGTCAAGGCGGGGCACAGAGCCCCCAAAGATAATTTGGCAAGGAAGTTGAGTCCGCTGATGTAAACTTGTATAGTGGATGATTTGATTTTCAGGATCATATGGGCGAATGTGATGAAGCTGGAGAAGGTGTAGACGTCCAGCGTGGGGAATGGAAGGTTATGTCAAGCGTGAAAAGCTTTAAACCAATACCAGCCAGTTAGGTATGAAAAGAGGGTTTGTGGAGTGATGCTGTTGAGGATCAATTATCAAGACGTGGTGACCAGGTGTTCCAGCTGCGGAGTCTGTTGAATTGTTGCTGAAAAAGGTGGGACTGGAGTTAGAAGTGGGTTGGAAGCTGGAGCCAAGAGTTTGAATTTCTGGGGAGAAAAGTGAGAGAGAGAGTCAGCGATGCATGGATGACAAATTGGTGTTGTGCAGAAACCAGGGTGAGCCTTCATATGAACTGCATGATGTCGAGACAGTGGGACCGCCTTCATCTATGATGTCTACTGCGGCACTGTTGTCGGAGTATTGCTATGGTTTTCTTGGACCATTTGTGGCCCCAAAGAATAGCTGCTATGATGATGGGGTATATTTCGTGGATTGTGGAGGAAGGAGAGAGGGATGAAAATTCGCGAGGCCATTTGGCTGCGCACCATTTTCCGCTGTAGAAGCCGCCGAAGCCTGCGGAGGGTGCTGCGCTGGTGAAGAGCTGGATGTCCTCTGGCCTGGTGAATAGATTATCGTTTTTCTTTGTAGAAAAACAATCAATTTAATGTGGAAAGGAAATGGTGCCATAGTTTAAGTTCTGTTTTGCTGGCTTCATTGAGCGTGATGTAGTTGTGGAGATTTGGGGTGGACTATCAAGAGGAGCTGTGAAAGGAGGGATCGACCTAGGCGGATGGCGTAGTTGAGGTGACCTAACAGTGAGAGGAGAAAAATCTGGAAATCAGTTGTGAGGTGTGATGGATTTTCTCAGTGGGCAGGGATGCTTGTAGTGAGATGGAGTCGAGGGTGATGCCAAGAAATTCCAGGGATGTGCTGGGTCCCTCTGTCTTTTTGGCTTTGGGCTGGAGATCAGGCTGTTGATGATGATAGATCAATAATTAGTCTCTTCTTTACGGAGTATTTTCGGGTGGGTATGCTGATGGAGCTGATTCTGAAAGAGGGGAACGGAGGCCTGGAGAATGGACCAATCATGAAGGTTTCTTTGACCTCCTTGGTCAGGAGTCTGTCTACTGTGTCAGGCAGTTAGTGGATTGTAAATTGTGGTATAAGAAGGAGGAATCTGACATGACGTGATGAACCTGGGTGGAAGCCGTGGGTGAACCCTTGGATGAGATATTTGATAAACTGGTGGTCTGGGTGTTTTAAGGTGGAGGTGAGGGCATGGATGTTAATCGGAGTGCTTAGATACTTACATGGACCATGTATTGTTATGGGGGCAGGTGACTCTAGCGTGGGCTCCACTGCAGAAGGAGCAGGTGCGGAGGAAACAGCAGCTGGACGAGCTGCATCCCAGGTTGTTGAAGTTGTTACATAAGACCCTGCCCCCCTGGTAGAGGATGGGTCTGCCTCTCCTGTCGACTCCTTTGGGGACAGGGCCGGTTGGCTGTGAGGCAGCTGGTATAGGGGTGATGGACGGAGGGGGGGCTGCGGGGGGTGGATTGCAGAAAATTGCCTGGTTGTGTTTGTGTGGGACTGAGGTGTGGGGCAGCGGGGTGGTAAGGGTGCATGTGGTGGCTGGGTGGGATGGTGCGCCGCACTGTTCGCAGTTGAGGGATGAGCATGCTGCAAAGATGTGACAGTATAGCTCTGTGTCTAAGGTGCCCCAGTATGTGCCCTGGTTGAACTGTTGATGGTGCGCAGCAGCTAGGGAGGTGAACAGAATGTGGTAAGAGTAAAAGCCGTTGCCACGGAACCGCAAGGCTAGGTCAATGGTGAGGGACAGGTAATTGTCCAGCTATGACCGGCGATCGGGGAAGGCTGAACAGATGGTGTCACGGTACAAAGAGAATTCAAAGGTGAATTCTGGTGCTGTGAGCTCTTTGGAGTGGGTGGTGAGTGGTTGTTTGAGTTGGAAAGTGCTCAGGGATGTTTGCAGTTCCCTAGGGATGTGGGGGTTATATATGGATGGATGAATGAGTTGAGCTAGATCAAAGTAGTTACGTGAAAGAATCTGCAGTCTCAGAGCAGATGACACAGGGGATGGTCTTGAAGACGCTGCTACTGGAGATATCGGGTGAGAGACCGTTTCTGGCTGGCAACTGTCCAGTCGGCTATGCCTGTGGCTGGAGGACAAACAGTATGTGGGGGAAATTGCCTCACAGCGCGTCTGGACCTGGAGCAGAATGGAGAGGAGCATCTGGAGTCGACGGTGTCTGACAGGTGACGGAGACGGGTTCATCCCCTGGGGCTGTGAAGATGAGAAGCTCATCACAGCAATTTTTTTTTTTTTTCAGGTGATTATACACTAATGAAAACATGAATATTGTATTCCATTGCTGCCAATAAATACTCTAAATAAATCTTACACACTGGACCTTTAAGGAAGAATTTTGTCTTGCAGTCTGATGATTATGGGAATTATGTTCATTAGTTTTTTGGCAGAGAGTGAGATGAGAAGTTTAATATAACTCTTGTGGCATCAAGTTCAGTATGAAGATAATGCCAGCAGACTGTAATGGTGAGGACATGTGTCATGTGTGACTCCATCTTGCCAGTTTATCCAATCACTTATAAAATATTTTTTTAAAGTGCCTACCCTTTGGTTTGGTTAGTTTGCAACAATGGATTTGCAGGGTTGTCCATCAGCAGACACTGGTTACTGTGGTTCAGTTTGTTGTCTACCGTATTTATTCACTTGTAAAGTTTGTGCTTTCTAACTAAGCACTAAACATCTGAGCAACATAGTTTTAATTTTGTTGGTTTGTCCAGTCTTTATAGGTTATAACTACATTTGTCCCAACAGTAAAAACTGTATGCATGAGGAATATAAATAGTAGTGGAAAATAATTTATGGCAAAACGAAGCAGCCAATTTCCAGCAACATGCAGTATATATTTCTTAGAATGTTTGTCTTTGTGAGAGTTCCATCATGAATAGAACTGTAGTTCACCACCATGCAGGCATTTTCTTTCACGCTTCAAGGCAAGATTAATTTAGAGAGGGAGCAGGAGGGATGAAGACAGAAGATAAAGAGAAATATACAGCACTTCAGTCTGCATGGATTAAGATGTGGCTATTTGCCACAGTGAGTAACAGAGATTCACAGCATGTGATGAATTGTCTGAAGATGAGGCATGAAGTGGTTGGTCTGAGCTTTGACCTCTTAAGGTAGATATTAAGGAGGGATGTGTCCATGTAGCCAAGTAGGGGTGTGTATCTGTGAAGGGAAAATGAAATATTTATGCAAATGAGTTGTCTTCTGCGGTGTGGCCATTTCAGCTCCAAGTGAATAATAGTGGCATAGTACTATTCTCCATCTCCATCTGCATCTGCATATTTATTTTATTTAATCAGACTTCATCTGTATTCAGATGCGCAGTAGGATACTTTTGACCTTGCAAACCCAAAACTTGAAACTTTAAACCTTTATCTCTTCATACTCTGTGGCTTACCCCAATCTCCCCAATCAGGTTTTGTATTCTATAATGATAGACTCTTTTTGTTGCACCAGTATGAAAATGACGTTATCGTCAACATCTGAAAATGTCTCTGCTCTACCATTTTCCCTGCTCGAGTGTCCTTGTTCTTAAATGTGCAACCGGCTGCTCATTCTGTTGTGTAACTGACCCTGACCTCAACCTGTTGATACGGAGAGCTGAAGGAAAACACACTTACATGGATACATTTTGTATCGTATGTTGTGGTATGAACGAAGGCTGCTGGTGAGAAATTTTCATGCAAAATTCATAAAAGCTGTCATGTTATTTGTTAATAAACATAAGCATTTTGCGGATAAGAGTTGTCTCTCACATCAAAATTATTATTGGTACTAGAACTCAAAATTAAGACTTTGGGCATGTGTAAACATTCCAGGGTTCAGTTCAGCCAGGTACAACAACCAATCTCTTGTCCACCTTGAAGGGGTAGACTCAGACTGATGTCAAGTGATCTCTGGAGCAGTTAATTTCTAGCGTGAACACCATTTGAACCAATCACAGGAAGCATGCAATTGTATGTGTCCTTTCACTGGACACAATGAATGGACCATACCAAGATACCATGATTGACCATACCAGAGTTAGTTTTCTCCTTCTGTTTTGGTGACTGGTGAACTAGTACTACATTTGCTTATTAGAGGTAGTCATCTTTTGTGATAAGACAGTCTGATGGCCGAGCATCTTCCAAACATTTGACTACTCATTGAAGTCCAGTCTGCTACTTTGATTCCTGTGAAAATGCTAAAAAAAAAAAAAAAAAAAAAAAAAAGCACTGCTAATGGAAACTGAATATTTCCTCCAGCTGTAGCTTCACATTAAAAGCATTTAACTGGTGATTATTCTCACAGGAACCCCAGTGTGTTGGTCAGTGTTGATTTGCACTGACCACTATCAAAAAATCCATCTACAGAGAGAGGTCATTTGGGGCCTTTTCTTGATAGCGGATCATTGTGAAATATGTCAGGGAGTGATGGAACAAGAAGGAGCAGCACAGTGAGATGTTAGATGAAAAGCTGCAGGCGACAGGCTGCTACAAACTACTTACACTTTAGCTGTTCACCGACTCATGTCACTTGCAGCATAAAATCAGATCACGGTTGCTCACAGAATGATGGAAAAAATCATTGGTGGTTGCACCACAGCACTTACATAGTATATGACTTAATTAGTTTCGACATGAAGTCATAATTAGGAGAAGTGACCAGTCAATGATGAAAGACTGTTTCTATCCAGATGTATCGTCGAGGTTACCTTGACCTTGACCCTTTTATCTTGACCTTAACATTAGCTTTTCTGGCTGGCATGAGCCACTTGGCAAGCTCAATTATATTGAAATATCACATCATCATAAATTAGGTCTACTGTTGTGAAAAATTACTGCAATTAATGAAAAACTGATGTAGTGTCAGAAAAACTGCTCTTTTATCATTAGTGAGAATAAATATGAGACATTATGATGTACAGTAGCATGTGTAACTATTTAGTTACTTATAGTTATCGCCATTTTTATTGAACTAAAGCTCCCTTTACATGATGACAGATTTGCTCTTTGCTTATTCCAAGGTCAGGTACAGAGCATAGTGCTCTTAGAGACAAAGCACAGTGCAGTCAGCGGCAAAACATTCTTCTTCAACAACAATGAATCAGAATTCCTATTTATCAGTGAATGTTTATATAAATATGCTTGTAATACAAGCATATCCACTGTCACCACGTATACCATGCATTGCTACACACATCAACAGCTAAGCTAACTTCAGCATTAGATATAGTAATGATAGCAGCACTATGTTTCTTAGATGACTGTTGCTCAAGAATTGCATATATAGTATAATAAGTATACCGTGGTATAAAGTGTATATCACTTAGAGCTAATGGGCTAAAACATGCAGAGTATTTGGCATAACCTCTTAATGGCTGTTTATTCCTTTCACCCTGCACTTTCAGAGTTGAATCATTGTTTCTGCAGGAAGAACAGCGCCCTCTTCTTGTTGTGAGAGGAGGAGAACAGTCATCGACCTGGTGACACACATCTAAAACGCAATGTTGAAGCAAGCAAAGGCTGCCAACCTTCTTGGCGATGGCCTTGCTTGTTTATGGTAATTATACTAATGCCTCGAAATTAATGTGGTTGCATATGTAATTAAATGATTGATTTCAAAAATGCTTTACCATTAAGATGAAAATTATCACAAAAGCTGCAGAGGCCAGGAAATTCTTTGACCTGTTCTATATTTATTTCATCTAGACGCTGCCAAAATGTCCCACCAGACTGAGCTGTTTACACCATGGGGAGCAGACTACACGGGGGTACTGTCATCTGTTGGAATATTGTGTTCATTAGCCAAGAAGCTGTTAGGATTTCAGATTTCGCACAGGAAGTACCCGTGCGGATCTTCCTGCAGCCTCACACTGTGCAGCAGTGAAGGTCACCACCTCTGTCAGTGCACAAAACAAATATTCTCCCCTGCAAGAAACTAAAGAAAAATAGTTTCCAAAGAGTGCAAGTATATCTGAGGATTGCTCCCCTGTGCCGGGCCTTGATTTTTTGTCAGCCTGAACTTTCTTCTTCGTGTAATATGATGTGAATACTGCTGTGTGTGGTGCAGAGAGCTGCAAATCTTTTCTGCTGTATCCAGCTTATTCTTTTTTTTTTCTTTACTTATAATTCTGCTGTGCAATTTGAGGCAGAGTGTGAATTTGTATTGAGACTGATGGGTTCAATATGCTTATGTGAGTATAACAGACAAGTTCAAAACAGAGAATTCATGAGAAACAAAAATCCAGTGGCTTCAGAGGAAGATGGAGCAGGCAAGGTCTTACGCTGTTGCTCTCTTTGTCTTGTTTCCTGGAAGGTGTCAGCCTTTGAAGGATGACTTATTAATCATCATCATTACAGGAATATACAGTAATAGAATATACACAGAATATAATGTTTTCAAACTTCCCAGGTTTATAACAAACTAGGTACCAACTATTAATTTCTTCTTTTTTCTTTCTTTCTTGCCTTCTGTCTTTGTTATGAGTAAAGGAACTTTAACCCTCTAGACCTCAGTAGACTTCTTGAACGCTGCTGCAGTTCACTGAGAACTCAAATGAGCATATTTTCCTACACAATAAACAAACAGCTCTCTCTCAAAAACAGAAGAAAGTTTTTTTTTTATTTCCTCTTAATTTGATACCAAATATTTGACATATGTAGCTTTTTTAAACTGAGCTTGATTCAACATTAAAAAAAAAAACATCAGAAAAAAAACAAATCACGCTAAACTGTTATAAATTACCATTTCCTTTCATAAGAACAGAACACAGCTACATGACCAAATAAATGTCCCAATTTATTTGTGTAAAAGTCATCAAAGAGAATGACAGTGTTCTTTTCCAATACGCAAAGTGGGGCCAATGCAAAATTTACAGAGGAAACCCATGACAAAAATAGATACCATGAATAATAGATACCAATCAATGACGCATATTTCAAGTTCTGTTTATTGATGACAAACTTAAACTATCTATAATACAAAGCTCAGGATTTATTTTCTGTGTTTTGATACGTTGGGAATGATTTTAAAATGACGCTCTAGGGCACTATAGTAAAAGGTAGAAGAGGTGGCTCTGGGATCTAAACAGTTAAATGATTTGAAATTTTAGGATTATGTTTCTGCAACTCTTGCAAACTAAGTCGAAATTTGTTTTTAATAACAAATTCATCTAAAATAATCTACTCATTTATATCTGAGTGTAAACAGTGTCATACAGCATCAAGCAGAACGGTCATGACTACATGCAACACTTATCATTCATTGTATCCTTTGTTATATATGTTTGCTGTAAAATGTTTGCCATTGTCTTTGTTTAGAAATTGCTAATTAGAACACATTAAAACATTAAAACACAAAGTGCAGCTGAGGCTGATGGGAATGTCTTTGGTTTTACACTTTCGGTTTATCGTATTTGGTCATAAAGTATTGCACAAAGTGATATCTGGACCTAATTAGGATGATGTCCCACTAACAAGAAGTAGAACAACATACACTTAAGAAAGTGTTAAGACATAAAACATCAATAAAACACAAACAAATCCATAAATAAATACAGGCTGGGGAGCAGGTGTGAAAAGCTGGATTAAATGTAGCGAGAGTCAATTTGGCTTTATTTTAAACGGATATTGCTGTTGGCATCAAAGTTCTGTTTTTGACCAAAGGTCCTCTGAAGCAGCTGCCTGATGGGAGTAGGCGGTGTATGAGTGGTGAGGGTTGGGGTGAAGAGTTCTTAATAATGGAGTCTGCCTTTCTTTTCACCGTGTGACTGTGAACACGTTGAAAGCTGTTTTTAAGTGGAGTTCTTTTCTTGTTTTCCTCTCCATATGAGGACTAATTCAAAAACGGCTGTTCAAATGTCCAGTTTCACATTAAAACTTCTCGGGAGAAACATATTGGAGACCCATTCTGCATGCTTTGTGTGAAGGACTGGTGGTTGATCTCAGTGCAGCTCCCTGTTTTGGGCCCGGACTCTCGCCGACCATGGTGGGAAGCTACTCAGCTAACACCATCTTCTTGCATTTGCTGATTATAGAGGTGACACAGGCCTGAAATCTCTTACTGAAAACAACAAATGTAACCCCATGGTTGAGTTAAAACACCAAAGTCAGGATTCATCATCTGAGGACCATGAATGTCTGTACAAGATTTAATGCAAATCCATCCAGTAGCTGTTGAATTAGTTCTGTTTCAGATATATTACTTAGATATGTTTTTTTGTCATTTCTGTATCATATAGATGTGCTTAATGTGAACAATGTTTGCCATAAACATGCTCTGTATTCATTCTGTAATCTTTACATCATAAATTAGATGAACTGAATGAAATTCATGATTGGTCCACACAGAGCACACACATGATCAAATGTTCATGTTCACTTGACATGATTTTCTTTTCTGTAAACAGCACTGGCGGTTATCAGACATAAGAAATAGTTGTAATACATTCACTTTCACAGACAGACAGACAGACAGCACATCAGCTTAATGTTCTTGTCATTTACTGACATCAAACTTGGAGACAATTGTTATCACAGTTCACTGTCATGGTGTTTTTCTCCTTTTGTTACAAGACAGTTCAGCTTCAAAGTCATAAACACTGACATTCACTTTGACATGAGGGGAGTAAATTGCACTGAGAGCATGCATGGCCGCCCAGCTCTGCGTGATGACAGAAAAGTGCTGGCCCCGAAAAAGGGCCTGGCCCAATTTAAATCCTGGTTATCATCATTAATTTCCAAAATGTCTTTTCTCTTTTGGTCAACGTGAGTTTTCTGCCTCTGTGCAGGTGACGCTTTCTCTGATCACTCTAAACTGAATCTGTCATGTCTGAAATAACTGCAGTGCCTGTACTAACACAAACATGTTTCTGCAAGACACTTATTTTGAAGAAGGAGAGCAAAATAAAATTAAATGTTAACACATGCTTTTAAATACATTTATACAATGTACAATGTATAAAAAAGGTGACCAACCTTCACACTGTTCCAGTTGCTGGATATTGTCTAAACTGATACTGGCTCATAACCTAAACCCTTTATTTAAAGTCTGAAAGAAATGTGTAAAAGGTGAGGTGAGGTTAGAGGAGGTTAAACAGTTGTATTACACTGTCACAGCTTTCTGTGGATAAACCAGCACAGAACATTGTATTTCAGAGAGCAGGTGTAACATCCTTTGATCACATGAGCATTTTTGAGATCAGAACTGTGGATTTATTTTCCCAATGTTCTCAGGCTCTGTGTCATTCCGCTGTGCACTCTTCTGGATTTGTATATATCTATATAATACATTACACCGAGGCATTTTGATCATTGTTACTCAAAGAAATGAAACTTTTTCCATCATATCATTATTATATTTCATCACCATTAGTTTGGGTTCCGGATCCTGGTTTGAATAATTCTTTTCTCAGACCTTTGGCTCACAATGCAATGTAGAAGATAACAAGTAGTCAATACATTGTAGCCTGCCATGACTAGAACTTTTGCCAGTGAAAATGAGTAAGTGGTAACTATGTGTTTCCTTCGTTCAACAAAAGGCTAACATAATGGTGCATCTTCTGTAAAGAAACGCCTTCGGCCACCCCTTATTTTCTGTACTGTTCTCTCTCGTCTTTTCTTTTCCAGTAACCCCTTTCTCACTATTCACCTCACCTGAGCTTCCCTGTCCACCTGATTGTATCAGGAGAATCATATCTTATCAATATTTTAGTGTCAAAGTCATTTTCAATACATATATATTAGTTCACCTCCTTTGCTTCGGCTTCTTCTGCTTTGCTTCTGAGAAACAGAAGTTATAACACAGCAACAAGAAGTCCTTGTCAGGGAAAACTGAAAAACACTGAAACTTGTTTAGGTGTTTGAACAAACTAATGCTCTTGTTTATCTTTAGGCATCATTTTGTAAAATATTAAAGGGTATAAATATTTTACAGCTCACAAGGCAGATAGCATTTTTAAACTCTTGAAGAGGACCTATAGCTAATAATGAGGTCGGTCCTCAGTTTCAGTTAAGTAGTTTAACAGCTACACACACACACACACACACACACACACACACACACACACACACACACACTAAAAATATCAGTATTTTATTTTAATATTCATAAAATTTCTGCACTAATATTGTATGCATGCTTTGAAACAATATTCAAACTGTGCAGGACAGATAGTATTTTTTAACTGTTGAACTAGAAAAAGAAAAAAAAAAAAAAAAACATTGAAGTAATCATTAAGTCTTACTGACTTTTTTGTTGGCTTGTTAAAAATGTGTCATTCCAGTGGAGCTACACCAGTGGAGATTCTTTTTTTTTTTTTTTACCCCAAAAATGTAAATTGAATATTTCAGTAACTGTGGAGACAAGAAGAGGACATTTCAACCATTCATGTATGTAAGTGCATTCATGTATGTTGGTTATTTCAGGTCATTCCATCAATTTATTAAAGCTTAAGCAGCTTATTAAACCCACACATATACATACAAAGACATGATTTTAGGATGACCTAAAAAATGTCCCCTGTTAGCTTTCCAGTTCCCTGTTAGTGAATGTTTATCAATGCACAAAGTCCACACTTAGATAGTTTTGCAAGTGCCCACACACACACACGTTTATATTTTATAGGTAGAATTCTGTCTGTTTGTCCTTCATGGTGAGGCCATGAGATGTTGGTTACATTACTGCATTGAAGCCATCTGTCTGTACTGTACACTTTGAACAGAGTGAATCCGTATAAACATTCCTCCTCACTGTGAAGGATTAGCTCCTACAAGTGCAACATACCTGCAGATAATTTATTCTGCCACCACATGTAGCTCATCGACTGCCACAGGCTCTCTGCTGGCAGCAGCTGGCCGATAAAGCAAATGAAGTCAAATATCTTCACTTGTGGAACTTGCTTCATCTTCACACACACTCAACTGGACGAAAAAGTCAACCGCTCAGTTGTAAGATAAGACAAATTGAGTGCTTCTCATGTTTTTATTCATCAAGTGTTGAGGATTTAACTGGTCTGTTGCCTAGGTTTAGCTTTCCTCTTAATACACAGACTTGGGAACAGCTTCATCCACTTAATATAGCCAGTGATACCAATATCTTTTGAATAATTTGATGCCCCGTTTTAATCTTCCTGCGGCCCACCTTTGGGTCCTGACCCATGCTTTGAAAAACAGTAGTACACATGCATAATAGTGTGCCCGGGGCTCAGCTGTGACCCATATACCCCCTACCAAGTCAAGCTGAGTGGGTAATTAAAGTATTTGTGTGCTGCTCAGGCACAGTGTCTGCCCACTGGGGGATGGATGTGGCTGTAATTGAGGTATTACAAATTGTTTCATTTGGAATGAATCCCCCAGTCAAAATAGACAATTTAGGAATGGTTTAAAAGAAGATGTACTCTGGTGTGTGAGTGGGCGGATGAGCTCATGTGTTTCTGTTTTTACTGATGACTCAGTGTGTTTGACTTTTTGTGAGTCCTTAGACACAGAAATGACGAGAAGACAAAAAAAAGGGGAGTGAAATAAGTTTGTGGCTGGTTTAAGAATAAGTCTTCCACTGAAGTTTTTCATCAAATCTAATGATGTGAATAGTATGATTAAAATTAGCTTTTAAGGGATGTGGCACATTATTCAGGGCCATCAAATCATTTGAGAGGTTGGAGTAATATGACAAACTCAAAAAGCTCTGGGCTCAGGCACAGATCACTTTAGCTTTCACAGCCATATCCTGCATTCTTTTATGCAAACTGATAAGCAATATGTGGGAAATTTATACAATTTAAAGGATACTTTGAGTATATAATATAAGAAAGCTTCCTCAATTTAGCCTGAATAAGTAAGCAGCAGTGCACATGTATTTGATGCTTCCTCAAGCGTTGCCCGTATTTCTAAAGGCTACTTTGCATTAGCATCAGTCTTCCCTGTGGGAGCAGGCAACAGGAGGAGAATGCAATTACCCAAATGTGTACTCGCACTGCCTAGCTGCAGCAGCATATATTACACAAACTGTACCGTGTGTGAGCTGCATGCATCATGCACACCTCCAGAGATAGAAATGTATCTTTATTCAGGACTAGCTGCTTCTTACCCAACACGTGTTTACATCTCTCCCATACGTTTGAGTATAGATCTATGGCTAGTGCACCACTGATCTGTCTCCCATGGTGATTTCATAACATGACCTCAAAATGACACATTCTGCGCTTCACCTCTGTTGCTATTCCCATAGATCACATCAAGACTTGCATCACTCGCAACCCTATAGCTTGCTATAGCTTCAAATGCTGTGGAAGGATCTAGGTTTGACAGTCCTGGGAGAGAGGGAGTGGAAGACACACTCTCCAGACAAGATGAGTGTTGGTTGCAGGGAAATTTTTAGGTGTAGGTGAGCTAGGTGATCGCTTACCACCACCAGGTAGATCAGGAGGATGAATCAGGATTATAATGAATGCAGCAGACCAGATATTCCATGAATTCAACGTGGTGTCTACATTACCCACAAAGCAACTTAATTGGATTCACTCAAATTTAACTTTATACCGAAACCCTACTGGGCCCAGCTTCTGTGTAAATTGACACGTCCTGCTCACGTCAAGCTTCAATACAACAGATGGATAATTCAAGCATAGCTGAGCATAGAGGTGCTTCTGGGACTTCTAGGAGCCGAAAGAGTCCCTGCTCTTTTTAGCACCTAAAATTGGGTGTTGAGGGTGGGTACTCTCCAATGGTTCCCAAACTGTCAGGATTGGTCAGACTAGGCAGCTGCTAAAACTTGTGTAGCTTCGAGTAAAGCTTGTGGAAAAAAAGGCAGCGCTGGGAGTCACTAAGAAATTGGATAATGTTGTTATTTCAGCGTAAGTACAGCTACCACACCCCTTTCGGCACTGAGTGCACCGTTCAACACCATGGATGCCATGAACGCGGCATTTTCATTCCCAGGTACTTTACAGTTCCGCCGGGAGCTCTTTAGGACGGCTGTGGCTCAGGTGGTAGAGCAGTTTGTCTAATAATTGTCTAATAATAATTCCCAGCTTCTGACATTCCAATCAAACGGTTCTTGGGCTTGCTCAGCAGCTTCTGCAATCAGTGTATGAATTTGGGTGTGAATGGTGAATGGTGAATGGTTTCTCTTCGACATGACCATGTTTGTATCGGATACAGTAACTCATACAGTCATTCATTTAAATAAAACCATACAGTTATAAAGGTTAAATATTACTTTAGTAATAAAAAAGAATAATTTATTTGCAGTATTAGGAGTTACATATTGTGGGCAGTCACTAATACAGAGAGCCAAAAGGGGGCGGTGGAATTTATTTACAAGTGACACAAGGATTTCAGCAGTAAAAAGGTAGCCTCCAGGAAAAATTAGCTTTGTAGCACAAGAAAGATGTTAGTGATGTAATGCTGTACTTTTGTCAATGTAAGAATGGCAGTTTGTTAAGGAGAAGATTAAAAGCAGATGTTTTGGTCATGTTTTAAGCCCCCACAGCACACATACTGACAGGTTCTGTCAGACAAAGCCACAGCCTATAAGATCTGCCTATAGGCTAGAAACAGCCTTGACAGTGACACATTGACTGACACAACTGTGTCAGGTAATGTGTCCTTGAGGTAAGGCACATACATTTGTTAGTGGCTGCTCTTGCTGCTGTTCAAGCAACTACTCTGCATTTAGAAATCCCCAAACAGTTGGTTGGTGCTGAGATCTGTGATCATCTGGTGTCATGAGCCTCGTGTGTCTGAAATCAGGGAGCCATTGCTATGAGAATTTGTTATTATTACTCTATTACATGGCAACGGGCTGGGTGGTATTATTGATACCATGACACAACACAAGAAGGTGGAGTGAAGCTAAATGAATTTTACACTTTTACAATTCATATCATCATAATAAAACAGTTTTAATCCTCTGAGAGGAAACAATGGATGTCTCGAAATGTCCTTAACTGGTTAGACCGCATGTGTCAAACTCAAGGCCCGCGGGCTAAATGTGGCCCGCCACGTCATTTTATCTGGCCCGCGAGAACGTGATAGGTGCATGATTGTCTTAACATACTTTTATTCCCAACTTGTAAAATACCGACGATTTGTCACGCCCCTAGGTGTCTGATACAGACGCAAAAGGTACCCTCCACGTCAGTATGAAACGCTCTGGGTTCTCAATTGACTCCAATGTAAACCCGTCTGCGGCGGTAAGAGACGCTCAGAGCAGAGGCTACAGCTGTCCATTCACTCCAATTATAACCCGATCACAGCAATATATGACGCTGCAAGCTTCAATTTGATTGGAGAACTGAGGACTCTCTGCCCAGAAGTATTTTTTCACTATTTTAAGGATTTCTTTTAATGACATCATCGACATTTCTCAATACAAACACGGCAAAGTGTCACTGATAATTCAAAAATAAGGGGGCGGTGTTTAGCTCAGTCGGTCGAGCGGCCGCCCTATATGCGAAGGCTTGCTGTGGCTGGCCCGGGTTCAAGTCCCAACCTGTGGCCCTTTGCTGCATGTCATTCCCCATCTCTCTCTCCACATTTCCTGTCACTCTTCAGCTGCCTCTATCAAAAATAAAGCTTGGAAAAAGCCTAAAAAATAAGATAGCTTCATATTGTTGCCCTCAGTATGATTTTTTTCTCCTTCAATTCTGAGAAATAAAGTTTTATTCATATATTTTGGATAGTGGAAAGGCTTACATTACCCATAATCCTCGATCACCAACAATTTGTCACTGGGAGTCTGATACTCCGCAAAAGGTACCCTTCCACGTCAGTACAAAATGCTCTGGGTTCTCAATTGACTGTAAACCTGTCTGCAGCGGTAAGATGCCATCCATTCATAATAACCCGATCACAGCGATATATGACGCTGTGAGCATCAATGTGATTAGCAGTGGGTCCTCGGTTCTCCAATCAGGTTGAAGCTCACATATTTTTATTTTTTTTTTATTTGCTTAAATAGTTTGAATAGTGATTCAAGTAATGCAGGTTTCAAACTGAACATTTATTTTTACATCTATGCAAATGCATATGTAATATTTGTAAGCTGCATACATAATAAATACAGAAACAGTTATTTAACAATATCATAAGGTGTAGTTTAATTTATTTCAAATTACATTGCATTTTGTTACTTTCATACTGTTAATGTGGCCCATCGAGGGCAACCATTAGGCTGATGTGGCCCTCTGTGAAAATGAGTTTGGCACTCCTGACTCATCCATTTTTCACACGGATTGGCTGCTCCACACTGACGTAAGCCAGGAGGAGGGCAGAATCCTTTTTTTTTTAAAGAAAGAATAAAAGAAACTGAGATCAAAAGAAAGTGACAAGGGGATAGAAAGAATAGGAAAAAAAAATGAAAGTAAGATTGCAAGCCAGCAAGGGATAACAAAGAGTGTGTCAGGGAGAACATGAAAATGTGTGGTGGAGAAAGAGAAGGTGAACACAGCAAAGTAAAGGTGGATAATAGTTTCAAAAGGAAGAAATTGTGTGTTACAGTGGAATGGCTGAAAGAGCAAACCAGATAGTGGGAAAAAAAAAAGTCTGCTAGCAAAAGCTGTGAAAGGTAGCAAGATACAGAGGGAAAGGGAGGCACAAAAATATTTCATGACATGATAAGAAAAGAAAAGAAAGAAAGGAAACACAAAGAAGCAAAGAGACAATAAAAGAGGGAAAGGTTGAGAGAGCACCCTTGAAAGAACAGCAACATAGAAAGAGAAAAGAACATTAGTGAGGAATTGCACTGAGGTCAGCTCAGTGTGTGTGAGGTCTCACCACACAGTAAAGTCAAATGAATGTTTCCGGAATTTGAAACTCAGTGGCGACTTTGTCAGTTTCAAAAAGATGTTGAAACTCCTCAGAACTTATTGAACTTATTCTCCCTTATTGTTCTCCGTGAGTAAAAAATATTTTGGATCTTGAGCTTGTTTTTCAAAATTGCACAAGACAAACTTCACCACCTTCAAATATATGTGTATTAGCTAGCCAGCAGTATATTAATTCATTCAAATTGGTCCTAGCTTTACCAACTGCTGCATCAAAGCATTTTGAATAACAGGTTTAACACTATTTTCAAACAGGAAAAAAATGTCCTGTCTGTCCATAAGCGTCCTCATATTTCAGTTAGACAGCAACTAAAACATGTTTGTAAAACATTTGAGAATAAAAAATAGTATATATTTTATATATAATAACAATGTCTTATTTAATCATAATATTAATATAATATTGTGCTTGATTTGAACTGCACTGGTATCTGTATATCTTATGTGTACTTTTGCCCTTTTAAATTACAAATCTTGAACATTTACTGTATATTAATACTCTGAATATACATAACATATTCCTACACTGAAGCAAGCCCTTAAATTTGGTAAGAATCAACGTGAGTGAAAAAAAGAAAAAGAAAAGCTGGTTGTTGATGCTTCTTGACATGAAGAGTTCAGTTAAGTTACAACAAATTAACAAACATTCAATACTAATGAACACTATTTGTATAGTGTGCTATGAGACTTTATGGCTTCATGGTTAACAGCTGTAGTGGCATTTTGAACATATACTGAACATGTCATATTATATATTTTATATCAGTCTTTTATAGTTCTGTGACAGCCCTTACATATCTTCGATGATCTTCATGACAATTGTCAATGGAAAAGAGCACTGTTTTTTTTAGTTGGCAAGGCTTCTGCAACACATGAAATATACCTCAGAGATTCAGACTTACAGTTTCATCAGTTTCATGAGACTTTAGCCTGAGTGAACTTTCAACTCAAACACACACAAGCTAGTTTTGAGCAGTTCACACACAGTATGTGTATTTTGGAAAATCACCTGTATCTCACCTGTAATTTCACTTTGAAATGGTTTTTGTGGTTGGGTGCCAAGAAGGTCTCCTTTGAATTGGGATTTGGGATTCAGACAGGTGGCAAAAAATTCATCATGAAAAACCTTTCTTACTCCATTGCTTATCAACAAAGGGCCTATTTCCGGATATTACACATGTTGCCATATTATGGTCTGGAAATGTCACGTATTGGTACTGCATAGAGAAATATTTCATTGGGTACTATCTTGTTTGAGTGATCCTGAGCACTGGGTCTGCGTATGGGACTTGGGGCGCAGGTGTCAGTTAGGTAATAGGAATCATGACATTTTATGACCACCTTTGAATTACAGCAGCAACGATTTCTGTGTGTAGCAGATGAAGTGCTATTATTCTGAGTGTGAACACGAGGTGGAAAGTTTTCGGTGAAGTTACCATATTCCATCATGTGAGGAGACTGCATGAATGAAGCAATGGGAAGTTGAAGGAGAGGGTTTATTGCATCAGGTGGAGGGACGGGAGGACAAGGTAATGATTATTTGAGATTCCCTCTCTGGTTCTCTCTATCAGGCTCACTAACACACACTTGCACACACTGCCTCCCTATTTGAACTTTTCAGCTGCTATCATTTCTTCCCATGGGGATGTTGTTGTCAATTCTTCCCAAGACAAAATAATTGCTTTGCTGGCCTCTCCATGTAATGGCCCCATACTGAGTAATCCTGAGCACTGGGCCTGTGCTCTCTCTATGACTAAAGATTACTTTATTGATCCCTCCCTCTCTCACCTTCCTTCCCTCTGTCTCACTGTCTCATTTCTTCACTTTTTCATGCCCAGCAGTAATTTCCTCACTGTTATCCTCTGCTGTTTCTTACCACGGGGTTCACATGACCCCATGCTGTGCAAAGCAGGGCCCCTGTGGGTAATTCGCACCCGCCCAGTGGTCGATGCTTCGCTTTTTCTTCAGCATGGCTTCACTCGAGCCGCTAAAGATTTCTGCTGTTGTGAAGTGGCAGCGCCGTTACTGCAGAATCTAAGCACCTCTTCAGAGTGCACAATTCAGTGTAGGTGGTGGTGCAGGTTGAGAACAAAAAGGTTGAGATAATGAGATAACACATTTGTTTAGATATAGAAAGCCATTACAGTACTTAAGAGCGAGAGAGAAAAAAGAAAGAGGAAGAACAAGAGCGAGGTGCTACATACTTGGCATGAGCCGGTATTGGATTGACAACTAGATTGCGGCGGAGCTGAGGACCCTTGACTCTGGGGTTGGTGTTAAGATCATAGGTGGCTTTTAGATGTGCTTCCCACTCCTGCTTTTTTCACAGAATCTGCTGGACGCTGCCTCGTTCAGAAACCCATTTCACAGTCAGTTTAACAGCCCACTCCAGCAGGAAATATTCATACACTCACTCCTTCACACCACAGTCTCTATGGAGGGAAATTGAGGCTCAGATTCTGTGGGAATGGAGTTCATATTTCTTTTGTTTATTGTAGAGAGACAGAGAGAATAGTCATAAAAATGACAATTTCATGTTCTCAGAGTGAGCGCGTGTGGAACAATATCTGTTTTCTGTTCTGGGCTAGCAGTAATCCAACAGGCGATTCTTTCATTTTCTATTTTACTGTGTAGCCATAAACAGCACACTATATTACATGCAATGCTGAACAGAGTCCTGCAAAATGACACAAGTTATGAATTTGAAAATGTGAAAACCACAAAAAGATCCTCACAGGGATAATAGGATACACACAGGCAGGTTATGTATTAGAGACTGGAGTCAACCGGGACAGTTAACTACAATAAAAGGGAAGCATATCAAAATGAAAGAGGGTTATGGAGGCTGATAAACGCAAGTGTTTCATTCATTTGGACTGTGGACCATTTGTAATGGCTTGTGCAGTGACTTATACAGCTGTAACTTCAGATTCATCAAACTTGAACATGAGTTTTTCTCCCTTTTTTGTCTATGAATAAAATAAATCTGTATCCCAAATAAAAATCTCTCATCCTCATTTTACGGTATTATGTGGGCTGACTTGTAATTTCCTATCTTTTCATTATTTTCTCAATAAAAATTTGACTTTATAGGATGGATGCTTTATGTTTCTTTCGACAAGAAGATTGCCCCTACATTTCATTTAATTTTTGAGCCATTAAAAGAGACATTCAAAAGTTATTTCTAATTTAGTTTTTTAATACTATTGCCTGCAGTAAAAAAGACCTGAAAGTTCAACCATTCACATATAGTACAAAACAATGTGAGCTGTTTCTTGGCTGCGTAATAGATAGTGGATGACTGGAATAAAACATAAAGAGTGGTGGCATTCATGTTTTTTGTATTATTTAATAGATGCAAAGAAAGAAAGAATTTACATTTTTAGATTTAAATGGTGCCACATCATTTGGTCAGGTGAACCACATGGTTAATAAGAAAGGGGATTCTCATTTAAAAAACAACAACAAAAAAAGTACTCCCGCCTGTGTCCTGGCACTCTTTTTATAGGTTTCCATAAACAATTGTCTGTGTCTTATACCTGGTGTTTCTCTTAAAAATTTCCAGCCATTTTAGTCCAAATACTATGATGCCATTATAATGGTCTTGCATAACACTGTGCTCATCTATTGGGCTGTATTGAGTTTGACCCTCTGTCATTAGGTGATCCTAGTTTAATGAAGAATTGAGTGAGATTATTGATTTTTTTCATCATGGTAAAGATTGGATGGCTTTCTGAAAAATCTATGGCTTGGCTAAAAATACCTTTGGACTAAACTGTGACATTACTTGTTATGGGTTGAATGAAGATATGTACAGCTGAAATGGCCCTCAAATACGTGGTTCATTCCTTATTATTAAGTGTAAGAAATACAAAATGAAATGATGGGGCTGGATGGAAGGGGAAGAAAACAATACTAAGGAAGAGAAGTAACAAATAATCCACCCTTTTACAGAAGAGAATACAGTCTTATGGGGCATTTGCACACAATTGGTTTAAATCCATTTTTCCAGGCTGTCAGTTTAAAGGGACTGCTGTTCCATTGTTTAACTTAGAGATTATTGGTTTCTTTCCACTGGTGTTGAAATAGCCAAATGTGAACATTGGTGGTTATGGTTTAACTCACATGTTGTGTTGATTTCATGTTAAACAATTTTGTGTTCCTGGTCTAAAATGACCAGTCCATTAAAACTCATCATAAATACTGTAATAATACATATTATCGCTACTTGTTGTGTTAGACATTTGTATCAATTTAAGTTCTTGTGAACATTACAAGTTTGAACTTCTATTTGTTATTTATGGCCTGTATAGCTCATTGATCTGAGCTTATACATTTTGAATTCAAGTTCTAAAAAACATCATTTCTGGATTATTTTGACTACAAGAAATAATTAGATGAAATATAGTATCCAGACTACTTTGGGTCAAAGTTACCAATGATATTTGTTTTGAAAGCAATTAATATTTTTATACAGTCACATAAAGTAACACCTTTTGTGTTCCCGGTCAAAAGTGACTGAGTAGATTTTATATGTGTACAAAGGAAATCCTAAAACTACACTTGACACTTGCTTGGCATATACTGTCTGAAAGGGCTGTATCCCCTAAAAGTGACCAGACACTCTTCCACTGTGACGTTTGGACTTGGGTTATAGATGAGTGGCAGGCGCTCCATCCACTTGTCCCAAACCTCTCTGATTGCTACCAGTTTGTCTTGTTGCTGTATCACAGTTGTCAAAGCGAATCAGCTGTGCCAACATGTGATATTTTTCAGTGACACGGTAGCTCAACAAATTGTCTGACCATACCATACCCTGCATACCATATACTGCTGGTAGATTGATGTCTAGATCAAACTAGTCAAAATCAAAAGATCCATGCTCATGTCTGTCTGGGTCACCTTCCAGTTGTCTTGGCAAATTTGTTTTCCCTCCAAGTTGGTCATGTTTGATGTGAGATGGTGGAGTAATGGGCAGCCACACACAGCAATCACTCTCCAGCTAGCAGTTGACCTTTCCATTTAGGACTTGAACTGGTCACCCTCTGGTCCCCAAACCAAATCCCTACTAACTGAGATCCTGGCCTCTCTCCTCCTCACCAATGTGGTGATCAAATATATAATCAAGAGCTTCACTTACAGTATATTGATATGCTATGGTGCTGCCACTAAACAAACTGTAAGCAAGGCTTCAAAAAAGCATTATATACGAAAGCTACAAAAAACATGTTCAGTTTTATTATAGTCTGTGTGTGTGTGTGTGTGTGTGTGTGTGTGTGTGTGTGTGTGTGTGTGTGTAGGTTTGTGTGTGTCCATCTGACAAATGTGGATGCACCTAAGCTCAGTTTTTGTAGTCTCCCCCATTCATTTCGAATGACCGGTCATTTTTGGAACACCAAGAGTACAAAAGTTGAATAAAACACATGAAACTGTATGCAAATTAATATAACTCATTTTGTGTGTTGAAATCCTCTTTGTAGACAAAGTCATGAAATCTTAGTTCAGTCTGATCAAATTAACTACATTTTTCAGAGGTAAAACTTTTAAATTGGCCCCATGTGTCAAAGTCACATGCTTTCATGATCAATTCACCCTTACAGTCTCTCTACTTTTGCCTTTTCCTCTGAGACAAACATCAACCCCAAGAGGCCCTTGTCATTTTAATGATGGCAGAGGCTGTTTTAACTACAATCTCAACATAATGCTGTTGTGAGTACACTAGAAATGATCAAATATATACAAATACTAAAATGATTTTGGCTTGGATCTGTGTAAATATCTAGATGTATTTACACCCAACATGTACAGAAAGAGTCTCCAGAGTCCATATCTATATTCTGACTTTCCCACCAACACTTCACATTGCCATCACTTCACCTTCTCCCACAGTGTTTGCTTTGTGAGTGAAACCAGGGTAGAGTTATCTGTCAAGTTGTGCTGTTATATGTACTTTTCTGTACTTTTGAAAATGGCAAAAGAAGCCACCTGAGACAGCTTGCAAATTGCAGACAACAGAGAAGAAGGGCAGCTGCTGGGGCTGGTGCTCAGATAACTGCGTGGAAGTGGGCAAAAAAGTCAAGATGAGCAAGATACTTCTGGCTGTGCAATTACTGTGTAAGTTGAAAACACTATTGCATTTGAGTGGGTCTTTTCCATGATCACAGTGCCACTCTGACCACTGACCATTGCTGGAGGTGGATGGGACTTCATTCCAACAATGTCCACTTTTATACCTGTATTATGATAGTGATTTGCAACTTGATCATCTAAACTGCAGAATAAGTTGATCCCATATGTATAGAAGGCAAAAGAAATCTCAGTTTCAACAACACTGTCATGGTCTTGCATGTTATTTCTCAGGATTCTGCAGTCTAGATAGGTTTTATGTGTAATTTCATGACAGTGTGGTAGACATGCACTCTGACCTTTTTATAGGTAATTAAGTTTTCCAGTGGTGGACAGCACACTTCTACCAAGGATGTGTCAAAATCAACACAAACTCTACATCAAGAGTTCATATTGGGACAACACGATATATTAACTGCAACATAATAAGTGTGCAAAGGATATTAACACAATGATTGTATGCAATAGACTTTACAGAGATGTGTAATGATGTGATGATGTTTAATTATCTTAACCCTTAGATGCATAAGTGGGGTCAAAAATGACCCCAAGGGCTGTTATTCTTCAAAATCTTTGAAATTAAAAGTATTTATATTTTCATATTCCAGGTATTCCTCATAAAACATGTTTGTAACATGAGGCCATTGCATTTAAAAAAAAAAAATTCATTCATTCATTCATTTTAAGAAATTGCAGCTTTTGTATCACTATCCACTTTTCCATAAGTGGGGTCAAAAATGACCCCACACATTTCCTATGGAATCTCAAGGGTTAGCCCTAGGAACCTTTGATTCTTATCAACTGTGACTGTCAGTATACATTTACTGTCACACTTAGACATTTGATGCCAGCAGTCTCACCACCCAGGAGGTCATTTTTACACAGCAACATACATGTAAGAATTATCTTCATCTATTGACTTTTCTGTGATAGAGTATTGGTATTATTGTCATCAAATTAGCCTACTTTGTTGTTAGCTAGTTAGCTTACTACCAACTACAAAGTTAGCTTACTACAAAGTAATTTTAGTACTGTAATGTAATACTACATTTGTTGTGTGGAGACTCTTACTATATGTATAACTGCCTTGTAATAAAAGCTAGCCCGTTAGGAAGCCTTTTTTATGATTATTGATTATTCAATGATGTGCGTGGACAGTGTTATGGTCCCCAGACCTACTGTATTTTCATTCTCTGTTTGTCCTCCATAGTCAAACAGACAGTCGGACACACAATGGATTTTGACAATTTTTGATACCTGATTGATTGATTGTTTTGTGATAAAATGTGAATAGACATTTCTTCAGTTTTTTGCAAAAACGCATTGATTTTAATTGGGGTCATTTTTGACCCCACTCATGGAAGAGTGTGGGTATTGGTAGGTCATGCATCCAAGACATTTAAGTGGTATTACATTTTAAGTTATTTAACCTTGTAACTAGGTTTACTTTACACCTGCTTTTACTTAAAACATTTTCGACTGATCTAGAATCAGACAAACCCCCAGGTATCTGTAGAAGTTTGAACTCATCAACTTTCCACTGCTTGAACATCAAAGTGGTCATCACAGCATTTGACATTCATAACCTGTACAACAGCTCGAGCAGAGCCTCAATCCATCTTTGGCAGGAGATTAACTATTTCTCCAAAGACATCTTTAGAGTCTATCATAAGAACAGTCCCTCTTTTGGACACAAAGTCAAACCCTAACCCATATGAGCAATATCCCTTTCAAGGGTTGACCTGGGGTCATTAATCAACTGTTCACCTTTGTCTAAGGACCTGAGAATAACTGGAGATGCATTTGACACATTGCATTATCATCACACATCACATTACATCACGTTACCTAGTGGTTGACCAAACCTCCAACAATCCATTTGCTGAATCTGTTTTTTGTAGGTTCAACTCTTTGATAGATTCTTAAAACTGCACACAACATGTTTTTGGATGCAAACTTCACACCGTAGTTTGGACAGCAGTCAAACTGTGACCATCAGGATACTGTACTCCAAAATGGTCTTGTGGGATTTCTCCCTGGATAGAGTTCTTTAAACAGTTTATGATGGTCTCTAATGAGCTGTTTCAAATACACAGCAAGTCCTGTGGTTAGAACAGCTGCTGCATGTTTCACATAGCAATAGAAATAATTGCCAGCGTGGGTTCTTTGGATCCTTCTTGGACTGAAGTTTCCAAGAAGGTATGGTAAGGTTTGTATGAGACACCACAATTCTTGCACGCTTGTTTTCATCAAACATCATTTGTGAAGTATTCTTATCAGGCTGGCAAAGATGGCAGAACTTGCTGAAAGAAAAAAAGCTTTCTAAATAACCACACAATGAATGACATGCTAGGTTGTCACCTGTAAACAGGCACACTGTTCCATTCAGTAAGTGTGATTTCTTCTTTCATTTCAGTCTCAATACCGTGACACTCCAGAAATCTAATGTCATCCAAGAGTGGTTCAAGCATCTTCCCAAAAACCTGTTTCTCTGTCAATGGAATTGAACAGAAGGCAGAGATGGATATTTGTCCACAGCGCCTATTTTATGAATGTATGTGACCCCAGAGGATTTGTGGTTCCAGATCATCAAAGTATAGCTAAAGCTGCAGGGCACTGGGATGCCTAGAAAAGTGGCTGCTTGTGATCAATTATTTATCTTTTAGTTATAAAAGATAAATAATTGCATAATATTTTGTGTTTGGATTGTAGTGTTTTTGAACCATTTAATTTTACCTCCATTTACTATCTCATCATCACATTTTAGCTCATGACTAATGCTGTATATTGCATGTGCTATGTGCAATACCATGAGAATGTAGCAGGAGGAGGATGATATCGGAATAAAGTAGTACAGGAAATCCAACACTAATTTTACATTGCATTCCAATGATCAGTTCCTTCAATGATGGTGTTTGTATTGTCAATTAAAGTTCAGTTTGATGCCTTGAGAAGAAAAAGTGACTATTTTTACTGCAGAAAATGGTATAGTTCTGTCTGTCACATAGAGAATATACTACATGGAGATGCCAGCAAGGATATGGCGTGATGGTCAGTGCATCAGCTGTGGCTAATGTGTCCTCAAGGATCCCTCATCACTGTTACAAAGGAAGAGGATGCTGGTCCCATACCTGAGAAATGAAAACACACACTGTAAAACCTGATAAGATGAAAATACTCAAAATGTTTGCTGTAATTGATTACCTAAGTTTATTTCAGTCATGGTCATATATTTTTTAAGCAATAAATTAAAAAAATCTATTTCATGCTAACTTAATTTCTTCATTTATTTATCTTTTTAATTTTAATTTTAATTTTTCATTTTTGACTACTCATTTAAATTGATTCAATGAAACTTTTGTTGTTTGGTCTATAAAATTTGCCAGATTTTATAGACCAAACAACCATAAAAAACTGTTAGTTGCAGCCTAAATCTCTAACAGTGCTGTTAAGATGAGAAAATAAAACATTTTAAAAGCAGGAGTTACACACTGTTTCCTGATGAGTTATGTAGCAGCAAACTTTCATTTTACTACCTCCACTGTTTTTGTTTGTTTGTTTGTTCTTTGATAAAGTTATTCGATTAGCAGCACAATTACTAAAGACACATTTTAACACTGTACTGAGAAAAAAAAACAAAAAAACCTGTCCATCGATTTGAACATGAAAAGAGGCAATAAAGTTGGTTTCCCATACTATATTTCATATTCCATGTCATTGATATTGACATTTCTGAGTGCACTAAATACTTACATTCCAGGTCTTGTAGAACTCAGAGTCATCCTGTCTTAGGTACACTGGGAGGGCACGAAGGGCCAGGGTGGTCATAAATCCTGAAGACCTCACAGAGTGCCTCTCTTGTCTTGCCTGTCCGTGAGGCTGTCTCTCTCAGTTGAGGTGTGTATCTGTCAAGCCATGGGCATGGGTAATAGCATTTTTGAATAGGTATTATTATTGTATCAATCTTTCTCTTTCCTTCTTCGTGCTTTATCTATCTATTGTGCTACATGTATTCTATCTACTGATGTTGAGAAAAAAAAAAAGTTTAAACTAAGTTCTATTGTTTCTCACATGAAAGTTTTTACTTTTTTATAAAACCTGAAGTTGCAGAGTGACGGTACCGGGCTGACGAACAGCAACTCCTAATGGTGCAATTCAAACTTCAGTGTGTTAGCCGCTAACACTACTAACTTTAATTAATGTTAGCCTTTCTATTAACTTTTCTGCACCTGACAAATTAAAACTGAAAGGCTGTAAACTTTGCACTTGTAAGAAAGGACAGCAGCAGAGTTCAGAAAGTTACCGTTTTCAGTCTTAGACATAATGTTGATGTTACGCTACTCTTTAGCTAACATTAGCGCAACAGTAACACGCCAAACTGCTTCTTCATACTGATAAACTGAGTGCACGGCTGTAAAATAAAAACGAACACAGAACAAATCTTTCTTCACTGTGCTACGAATATATTTCTATTATCTTGACTTTAGTAACTTACCCACAGTAAATGAAAAGTTTTCCTCTGTTACTTCAAAATGCTTCTCGCTCGCCAAACAGTAACCATCCTGAATTTTTTAGAAACGTGAAAACCGAGCCTGAACGTCACTCAAATCACTCTGTGATTTAGACACAAATATTCACTCAGAAAAATTTATCCACAAAATATTAAAACAACATTGATAGTTAACAGCACTTATAGTATATACTTATAGTTAAGTGCTCTGTTAACTCATTAGCTGGTTTTGATTTCTGTGCCCATATTTCTTATGAGTTAGCAGTACTGTTCAGGTTTACAGTGCACAACAAACTTATTTATTTGTGCAAGTTCATTCATCCATCCATACATTCATTCATTCATCCATCCATCTATCCATTCATTCATCCATCCATACATTCATTCATCCATCCATTCAATCATTCAAAGGGTAATTCTAGAATTCCCTGATATATATGTATAGGTACATTACAAACAAATATCCTGTTTAGAAAACTCCTATGAAGGATAAAGATGTGTTCTACATATTTTTCAGTGAACAGTCATGACACTGATGCTGCGATATGGGCTGTGCACAGCTAATGCATGAAAAGCACAAAAAGATATGTGGCTGCGAAACATTCCAGCCAACAAACCGCAAAACAAGCTATTTCACATCAAAGCAGTATATCCACTCCATCCAAAAAAGAAATAAACAACCTTGAAAATGGTATGTTTGAGACCAGTCACATTGTAGAGATTGAAATACACACAAAAACAGATTTTCAGGGTTGACTAATGGAGGCTGCTGTGACCGTGTGATGCTAAAAAATACACAAGGCTTCAAGAGTTGTTTTCTTTCTAGCTATATAGGGTACTAGTCTATGTCCCCTAATGTTATGTAATAAAACATTTTATTCCAACAACAAGATCATATATACATATTGCTTTGAGGAAAACAAATAGGTGGATATGGGTAATGGATATGGATAACCTAAATCAGTTTAATAAATGATAACTTGACTTTGCAGGATAACTTGCTCCCCTGAACTTGATACCTGCCTTTTCAAAGATCAGTCAATCTCATCAATCAGTCTCTGGCCTCCATCAAATGAAATGAATGACTTTGGTTTGCAGAATGGAAACGAATGGAAATGAATGCCAAACTTCATGATGTCATGCAGAACAATGGAGTTACTTACTGCCTGGGAGAGGGTCTGTAACACCCCCTCCATTTGCAGGCTTTCAGGAGAACAGGGACATTCCTGTGACAGACATGGACATTGATTTTATTTTACTCATTTAACAATACATACTGTCACTGTAACATGATTAGCATTCAAGTTAATGGAATAGATAGACTTTATATAGAGCATTTTCCACTATCAGGAGCAATTTGGGAATTCAACCCTTTGACTATTAGACAACCTGTTGTACCATCTGAGCCCCATTCAATTAACACTTCCTATTACTGATTAAGGGTGATCTTTTGTTATTCATGAAGGTGTTTGCTATTTTTGAGCAACTGAGAAGAGAGTTTTAAACACAGAAACATTAGACATGTTGGAAACTTTTAAATTAGAAAAAACAGAAACACCCAACACTGCCTCATGGAGAAAGCTCCATTGGGAGGAAAAAACATGAGCACACTAAAATGCTCGGTGGGACGGAACACATCCCAGCATGCATCAAAAGCGTCCCACAGAGAAATGGCATAACTTTCTCTCCCTCGTGCAAATCCACTTCTGTTAGCTAAAATCGGGTGAACCTTTACTTTAGTATCATAATTAAGCAACTTGAATCTACAAAAGTGAATCTACTAATGATATATTACTGTGTGTAGTTTGTTGCGTATAGTCTGTGTGTCCAGTTAGTATCATTCAATAAACCTTTAATTTATATAAAAAAAAACTTTATTATATGCTTTGTGTGCATGAAATATACACAACTCTGTGGCAACTTTCAGGTCAAGACTAATTTAATTAATTGGATATCAATTTTCCCTTTTTGAGTTGAATTTAATTTGAGTTATTTTATCTATATTCTGTTATTTAATGTGAACATTCATTTCTTCTGTTAGCTGGAAGTGGGTGTAAATCCTTTCCTTCCTCTTACCAAAATTAGGGTCATTTGCTTTAATATTTTTAAAGACCTTTTAAGCCATAAAGCCCAAACACAAATCAGTATTTTGTAATTCTTTTCTATATGGTAAATTTTCTTGTGCAGGGTGATAATCTTAAAACACATTTAGAACTTTATTTACAGAACAAGAGGACAAACTGAACAAACTGTACAAAAGACATCAGCAAGCTTTCATTTACAAACATTACGCCTCCCTGTCCTTCTCAGCTGCTGAAGAGCTCCTACGCGCCTTCATCACCACATGACTCATCTACTACATCACCATCCTGTGTGGCACCTCCACCAAAATCCTCAACACACCACATTATATCCAAAACTCAGCTGCTCGTCCACTCACCAAAGATTACATCACCCCCAGCCTTTCAGAACCTCCATTAGCTCTCCATTCAACAAAGAATCAAATTCTACTCAGCCCTCCACAACCTAACCTTCTTGGATTCTTGCCACCAACAGCCCTGCACCTCACCGGACTCCTCCTGCTCTGGATCATCTACTCACGTACACATTTCCCTCATGTATACAGTAAACTGTGTTACACTGACTAAACTGTGTTCAGTCTCTTGGTTTGTGTTTGCATATTGAGTCCATAATCGTTCAATGTAACATCTGCTGTTTCCATTACCATGTAAAGTGCTTTTTAGTACCTTTAAATTGAATAAAATTTTGAATTTAATTAATTTATTTTTAATTAATTTACCTTTAAACCGTTACCATGGCACCACACTAGTGGCAGCTTGTTACAGCAGCTCCTGTGAGTTTTGTGTTTTTTGTTGTTATTTTATGTTTTGTTGCATTTATAGACACTTTTTTTGTACAGTCCCTGTGGAATGGTTTTGGGCCAAGGGGATATTGTGTGACTCCAGTACTTTTTCCTGGCACTTACAACTCTTGTTGTGCCGGTTAACCATGCCGATGGCAGTGGTTGCATTGTTTACCTTTGCGATCAGCTGCTAGTGCTCTCCAAACCTGTGCTGCTGCCCAGAGGAAGACCCGACGGATGCAGGGCCGGTGTCTTAAGGGGAGCTAGGAGGAGGAAATTTAAGGCGTTTCTTCCTACGGTTGTGATGGGGAATGTGAGGTCCCTGGCTAATAAAATGGACGAGTTGGGAGCGCTGATGAGGACTACCATGAGTGCAGTGTGATGTGTTTCACTGAGACAGGGCTGCACAAACATATTCCAGACTCCAACGCCACCGTACCCGGCTTTCAGACAGTACAAGCCGACAGAGACCGTGGACTGACTGGTAAGAAGAGGGGAGGAGGGATCGCAGGAGGAGGAGGGATCAGTTGACATCATCACCTCAGTCACAGCCAGACTGTAAACGGACCATCCTAATGCATTCATGGACACTTCCGGTGATTTCAGCGACACCACTCTCTCTCTCACACTCCCAACCTTTCAACAGTTTGTGACCTGCCCCACCAGAGACAATAAAACCTTGGACTTAATGTATGCTAATGTTAAGGAGGCATACAGCTCCACTGTAATTCCACTCCTTGGCAGATCTGATCACAATCTGGTACTTCTCACCTCCAAATACACACCTTTTGTTCAGAAGCAGTCTGTGATCACCAGGACAGTTAGGAGGTGGTCATAGGAAGCTGTGTACTGTGTGGGCCTCATGGTGAGGACATCAATGCCATGACTGACTGCATCACAGAGTACATCAACTTCTGTGTCGGCAGCATCGTACACACCAGGAGGGTGCAATGCTTTCCAAACAACAAACCTTGGATCACCAGCAACTTGAAGGAGCTGCTGAACAGGAAGAAGAGAGCCTTCAGGGATGGGGCCCGGGAGCTAATGAGAAGCATCCAGAGGGAGCTGAAAAGAAAGCTGAGGGGAGGCAAGGAGGCATATCGGGAAAAGCTGGAGATGAAGATATTGATTGTGACCAGTATGATATATATTCTTTTTAACTGCAGAAATTTTTTTGACTTAACCCTTTACTAAAACTGAAGCAAAGACTCTAGTGGTGATGCTTTTCACCTCCACTAACCACTATACAGGGAGAAACACTGATGTACAAGTTTGTTAGCTTAGTTCTCCACATGTCCCTGACCATGGAACAACTCTGAAGGTCAGAGTACCCAAAGGCACTACTCTGGGGCACACACCAGAATAGTGTTCTAAAGTGTGTTTATCCATGACATAACATTTTTCCTTTATTGTTATAGTGTAAGATTAATGGTGTTTTGGCCATCCACCAATTCTGTTCTTCAAAGGACAACTTAATTTGCATAAATACCTCTAATGACAGTAAAGACTGTTTACACAAGAAAGAACAAAAATTAGAAACATTCATATATTCTTGTGTCCTTTGGGTTTTATGAACATGAATGATTATGTAGTGGTGGAAGCCCCCAAGGGAGGATACTGTGTTGGGAGAGTTATATCATTGTGTATGTTTCCACGTGTGAAAATCAAAGACTGTTGCTACACCTCAGTTTTGCTACTTTTTAGTACACTTCTATGTAGTACACTGTGTTATATACCTCCTGGCAATACCGCTTCAGCCACTTCATTCATTCTCACAATGCCGGCGGTCCCTCCCCTTCTTACCATTGAGGTAGAGAAGTGTCCAGCGTTCCACAATCAACTTATTGACCGTTATGAGTGCACAATCCGGGTACTCACAGTACATAGCATTTTGCCATGACTGACAGTGTGAACACACTTATGTGCTTAAGATAGCAAGTATGGAAGTATGAGAATCATCTTCCATCATCTCCCACAGTCAAAAGACATACAGGTTAAGTCAATGGAAATTCTATAACCCCCATAGCCCTGAATAGTACCGTATACCAAAAGAAGGATTGTTTAATGAATGATTGATGACTGGATGAACGACTGATCCTGTGTTTACCACCGCATGAAAGAACCTAGCACAAGTCCTTTGTGCAAATACATTAGTGTAATTCAGTGCAGATTGGCAAGCAACACAACTCTAAGTGCCTAAACTCATCTGGATGTTGTTTTCATTCAGATGATGCTACCAGAAAATCAGTTGCCAAGTTCCTAAGAGGCTACCATGGCAATCACTGAAGATAAAAGAGTCCATCTCGTCCCTGCGGTAATGAATAAAATATTCATTTTACTCTTGTGTGCCTTTGCACCTTCTTCTTTATGTAGACATCAATAGCTTCTATACTTCTATATGTTTCACCTCAGAGAGGGAGGATGAGCCAAAAGAAACCTTTTTTTTTTTTTTTTCTCACTACTGTCTTGTCTAATGTCGATACACCCCTGTAATAGACTCAACAGGAGTCCTGTGTTGAGTTTAGCTCAGCCTGAACAGCATTTGGAGACTAAAGCTGTGTATGTAATTGTATAGTGGTTATAGTGTAGCTATGGAGACGTTTATGGGTACTGTTGGAGATTCTTTAGAGAATGAAAGGCTCAATTGTTCTCTAGCCCACCTCCATGACTTCTCTCCATCATGTTGTATCAAAGAAAGAAAACATGACGATTACACAGCAGTTGTCTCCTATTCAGTGATGTGAAAAGTAAAACCTCTGTTGTCAGCCTATATCACAAAGTTAATGCAAGCATGTCAATGCAACACGCTGTGGTGTGGATCATGTACAGTGTATCCATGTAGTGTTGCAGTGGTGTTTTCAATGAGAGAAATCTAGTGCTCAACTATAAATCTGATCTTAAGCTGCATCTACAGTGGAAATGCTTTTAACCATTTTTGTCAGGGTGGGATGTTCTTTGGGTTTTTGGGGCATCTGCCAAGTCTGACACAATACTGTTTACTTCACTTGGTATAAATGTGTTGCCCATCTGTCCATAGTATGTCACTAAAAACATAAAAACAGACACTGTTGAGAAATAATCTGTAGTCAACAAGTCAATCTCCAAGATAAATGAGAAATAACACATTCTACAGTTTTTATCTTTACACTCTGAGTCAACATCACCCCATCCTCCTACTTACTGCTACTGCTGCCCAGGATCATTGAGCTTATAGAGTCACCACATTCTTCATCTAAACAGCTTCCAATGTTCCCTACAGCAAAATGCAGTCAGTGGGCCAAACACCCAGAGAAGACCGATCATCTGACAAACCTTCACTGAGTCCACTCAGGAAGCCACACCCTGAGGAAGCTACATCTGTCTGTTATAGAATCTCACTCTGTTTTATTGTGTACACGTAACCCTGTCCAGCAGTGTCTCTGATTCACAGTTGTAAAATTCCTCTTATGGCATTACTCTAAATGCAGAAACAGATGTTTTTTTTTTGCTTAAATTGCTTAAAATTTGATTTGATTTTGATTTTTTTAAATTATGCTTTGCAAAGATGCATTATTGATCTCTGTTACATTACACTGTTTTTTCAGGCTTGTAATGTAAAAGCCGTGAGTGGGCAGAGGCGAACAGTTATTGTTGATGGAGCTGTTGATGGACTCAGAGCCTAATTAACTAAATGCAGGGGTCTCTGAATACACATTGGACTTTAGATTAAAATGGCACTTTCACTTTCACAATTTATTCACAATAGATATAGCACAATGTATACCTGGCAAGGGCCATAATGTTATATATATATATATATATATGGCAAGGGCCATAATGTTATATATATATATATATATATATAACATTATGGCCCTTGCCAGGTATACATTGTGCTATATCTATTGTGAATAAATTGTGAAAGTGAAAGTGCCATTTTAATCTAAAGTCCAATGTGTATTCAGAGACCCCTGCATTTAGTTAATTAGGCTCTGAGTCCATCAACAGCTCCATCAACAATAACTGTTCGCCTCTGCCCACTCACGGCTTTTACATTACAAGCCTGAAAAAACAGTGTAATGTAACAGAGATCAATAATGCATCTTTGCAAAGCATAATTTAAAAAAATCAAAATCAAATCAAATTTTAAGCAATTTAAGCAAAAAAAAAACATCTGTTTCTGCATTTAGAGTAATGCCATAAGAGGAATTTTACAACTGTGAATCAGAGACACTGCTGGACAGGGTTACGTGTACACAATAAAACAGAGTGAGATTCTATAACAGACAGATGTAGCTTCCTCAGGGTGTGGCTTCCTGAGTGGACTCAGTGAAGGTTTGTCAGATGATCGGTCTTCTCTGGGTGTTTGGCCCACTGACTGCATTTTGCTGTAGGGAACATTGGAAGCTGTTTAGATGAAGAATGTGGTGACTCTATAAGCTCAATGATCCTGGGCAGCAGTAGCAGTAAGTAGGAGGATGGGGTGATGTTGACTCAGAGTGTAAAGATAAAAACTGTAGAATGTGTTATTTCTCATTTATCTTGGAGATTGACTTGTTGACTACAGATTATTTCTCAACAGTGTCTGTTTTTATGTTTTTAGTGACATACTATGGACAGATGGGCAACACATTTATACCAAGTGAAGTAAACAGTATTGTGTCAGACTTGGCAGATGCCCCAAAAACCCAAAGAACATCCCACCCTGACAAAAATGGTTAAAAGCATTTCCACTGTAGATGCAGCTTAAGATCAGATTTATAGTTGAGCACTAGATTTCTCTCATTGAAAACACCACTGCAACACTACATGGATACACTGTACATGATCCACACC